>DWQW01002089.1:0-28876 GCA_018249695.1 Heliconius erato demophoon
ATTTTTATGATTCGATGCGAGACTAGATATTTTTATATTAAAAATATACGGCGACGGGCGTGACGTGCGTGCGCGGGAGTTGCTATGGTCGGGATTTTCGGTTGCATCGTTTATACTGTAAGTAGACCTTTTTTGTATACCTTTTTTGGTGCTTTTAAATGGTCATATGATTTTTTTTTTGGCTTAGTTAAAGATTAAAAATATATACTATAGATAATACATAGTATGTTCGTACTCTAAAGTTCCTTTTCAAGCTTTGAATTATCGACAGATCTAGTTATGCTTTAATATGATTAATGGAAAAACTAATCTCAAAGCTTAATGATTTTTTGTCTAATTTGTAAGTAAAATATATTATATTCAACATTAAGCATAATTTTTATAATATTAAAATAATATGTTAATGCTTACTACGGTCTATGTATTTACTTGGAATCTTAACATTTTTTATAAATAAATTAAAAATGATATAAAACCTAATGTACAAAGTTTACTTAACATTTATTTTATTTTAAATAATCTTTTAAAGCAACTCAATTCAAAAAATAGCTTCGTTTGTATTTTTTTTAATCGGTTATAAAATGTATATGTTTATAAATATTTTTAATACAGGTAGTAATTATTGCATAATTGTTTCATTCGTTCTCCGAAAATATTCTTTAAAAGAATCATAATTTAGATTAAAAGAACCTTTTATGACCATACACTATGGTATATACTACACTTCTAAATATTAGACGTACATGAATTTGCAGATAACCTTTAAATTTTATATATATTTATATAAATAGTAATGCAGTAAATATTGAATATTTTGTTCAGATCTAATGCAAGGATATACTTAATTCAACAAATTAGACATGTTCCGTTTCAACATAAAGCTTTATCACATTAATAGTTTTAACTAATAACATTAAATTGATTAATTATAATTATTAAATCTGAGTACGGCACGTGTATGGTATTAAGATTAATAGTATATAATAGTAATACATACAGATAAGAAATACATTCACTATTTATATGACAGTTATAAACTGAAGGCTGAAGCTGTAATCAAAATTTATCATAGATAGATCTAGATGGAAAATCTAAGCAGATTTTAGTTTTATTCATAGTAACAGCGGTACTTTAAATATTTTGATTCTTGGCGAATAAAGCTTCGAGATATTTTCGTTTTTCAGCACATTCGGTACGCCGGACCATAAAGTTTTTATGATGATATGATCTCACTAAATCCTTTCGTTCGAAATTTTAGATGTATGATTTTGGGTGTTGGGAAGTTTGTAAATGTTTTAGCCGATAATTTAATATATTTCAAACCTATTTATAGGTTTTCAGTAGAAATCTTTCGTTTTCTAATTTACCGAATGAATCCATAAACAGCCAAAAACAGCCAGGAAAATCAAATACGAAACTTGTTTTTTTATTGGTTTACCTCAAAAAATAAGAGACTTATCGAAGTATATCAAGGTAATTGCTAAAATATTTTTTCAAATAAACACTATTATTAATAAAAAAAGTAACAGATATAAGTAATACCTTGATCTAATAGAAAATTGAAATTCTTGAAATATGACGGCATTAAAAGCTCGTAACTCATGTTGTTTACAGTACGTGCCATTTGCGTTAACTCATGACTCCTAGATGTACGAAAAGATTTTTAGTTTTTGTTTATTGGTTTAAGAATGAAAATGCTTTTCCTGATTCTTCCCTTTAACGTATGTACAGTGCGGTTGACGAGTCGTGGCGACCTTCATGTTTGCTGCAGACCCGAAGATGGCTGCGCGGATTGCTAGATTGATTTTAAGATTTTACTTACTTTTGATTCTATTCTTTCTGACTGAATAATTCGTAAAAGATCAGAAAACTTTCATGGCAGTCACGACTTGTTGATCAACCATTACAATCAACGATAATCCGATGTTATCGAATGTAGTAAATCTCTTAAATAGTATGGTGTGGGGCAGATCCCCATTTGGGAAAATACATAACAACGTTTCACATAATATGTTCGCGTCTCGAATTTGGGTGCTTAAAATACAGTGTTTTACATAAATATTACCTTCCTATAGAACAAAATGTTTGAAACGTTAGAATAAATTGTAATTTATTAATAATCTACTGAAATAATGAAGCTTATTTTAATATTTACATATTTTTTTTATATAATACAATACAAAAAAAAAATAATTAACTAAATTTCTCCGTTAATTTTTATCTACATAATTAAATTAACAGTACAGTACACGTAATCAACGTTAATTTTGTCAAAATCCATTAGTTAAATTTATTAAGTGTTTACACATAATACCATCGAGATTTTATTGAAATGGACTTAGAAATAAATTAAATCAGTTTCACGCTGTATCCCGCACACAGCAGAATAGGCAGAGGGAACCTAGTGTTAAGACACTCCGTTGCCTCGACACCAGAGCGAAGAAATGGAAATATAAATTTCAATAAATATAAACTTAGAAATAAGAGTTGAACTATAATTATTTCTTTATATAAAATATATACTTATATATAATATATAAAATATAATTATTTCAGTTCCCTCTCTAAGAAATTGTCCTTTCTGGACTGAACTCGATAAGTAAAAAAAAAATAAACGGCTATTATATGTACGAAAGTATATATTGTACATTTTAAATATAATAAAAATATATTTAGCGTACATAAATAAATATGTTTTATTATTAATATATAAGAAACATTAAAATTAACTTATTAAACAACTATTGTGATTTTCAGTACTTAAATGGTTTATAGCCTCACGACTCACGTGGAAAACTGATAAATAATGAGAACAAAGCCTTATAAGAATTACTGATACATCAACGTTGAAGAGAATCATTTTACGTATTTTTTGTTATTCCTTTTATCTTTATTTTTTAGCAGAGTAGGCAAAAGGGAACCTAGTTTTAAGATATTGCCTTTCATCTGCCTAGCCGAAGGGATCAAAAGTCATTGATATTCACCTTTTTTATTACATCTTGTAACTAATTAATATATTTCATTGACTCTAAAGGTAAAATATGGCTACATTAATAGATACAGTTTACTTATTACAAAATATATTATGTGATATTAATATTTTCTTAATATAACAAAGTGTTTTAACCCTAGGTTCCCAGGTTCCTACTCGTATAATAATTTCTCTAGATTAATAAGGCAAAGTGTGGTGTAGGGTTAAAGCGGGACGCAGAGTTATATACACCTCTTACTATATTCTCTTTAAAATTATCTTTACTTTAGAGTTTGATTAGTCCAAAGGGCTAATTTCAAGAACTCGAAGATCCAATTGAAAAATTGTTTTAGGATGCCTATGTTATGTCACGTTAGTTTGTGTTAGTGCAACTGTAAATAATTTCTATTTGACCACGTGGGCAAAGCTACGTGTAAGGGGCTATGGGTGTTCCTACACCTATACGGAGCGAGTGGTCCGTGCCAACCCTAGAATAATTTTGTGCCCACCCTGGAAACTTTACTAACAAAAAAAATTCTCAAAAAAAAATCATTACACATACAGATCTGTTTAAAACTAAAGTCCAGGAAAATGGAAAATATCTCTAGACCCCCATGTTCATGCCTCAAATAGTAGGTACCTACTATTATTCGTTTTATTAATCTAAACTGTATTTATATCACTTTATAAAATTTGCTTATATTACTCATTATTTAAGTGACCTTTTTATAATTATAATGTAATTTTTTTGTTAATTTATTTTTAATGTGTTATTTATCTATTGTAAGTTAAGAGTTAACAGTAACGGTAAATTGGAAAAATTATATATTGGAACCTACGATACAGAAATCGACAAGATATCTTGTATTGGTTATAAAATGCTTGTTATATCATCAGATATAACAAACATTTTACAATTTTTTATAAATTAACTCAAGGATTGTATTTAATTGAAGAACTATTAGAACTATTTTGAAACTTAGTAAACTAATCAATATAAAGTTATTTATCCATTTTTAGGGTGTCATACCTCAAATAAGCCCTTATAGGATAACTTTGTTGTCCTTCTGGCCAGATCATTTATCTCGAGGTCGCGTAAAGGCATCAAGCTGAAATCAATATCAAGTATTCAGGGCTACGATCCCTTAGAACACAGAAAAAATTAACCCTCTAAATTTATGAAATCAAAAGATACTAGCATTTATGCATCATTTTTGCTGCAATCATATCCAAATGAGAACACGAAATAAACTTGATGAAACTACAGATGTGTTTTTTATTTTACTTTCGATGTGACATTAATAGACCATATTGCGGTGATACGACACTCATTCGTTTTATCGTTGACAGAACATAACATTATCACAGTCCCTTTGATATTTTCGGACTACTGATATACTGAAATGTTATTATTATTTATGTTAATGTAGTTTCCGTTTTAATTTGAAATTATGACAACATTATAGCTAATTATTTATTTTTCAAAATTATTTTTATTGGATACCAAAAATATATATGTCTATTTTTTTTTTATCCTAATATAATTTTATTTAAATATTTATATGGTCACAGTGCAATTTAATTAGAATTCTCAGCAAATTAGTAGTTTTAATAATCCAAAGAGATTTTTAGGGCTTCACGCTTTATCCCTCATATAGTAAGAATAGACAAATCTACACTTTCCACCTCAACTCCAGAGATAAAAGCAGCAGAACTAAAGGCATCTTACCACAGCTAAGAAATGAAACCATCAGGCTAACAGCCAAACCCTATCCTACTGGGCTATAATGAAAGACCAGAAAAGCTTTTTTAAACATGCTCAATGCTTGTAAACGTGGTTCTATTTAAGTATAAAATAGACTTCGCAGATTGATGAGTTCTAAAGAAACGAAACGTTACACAATCTCATCCAACCTATTTGACATATTATGAAAAATCTGAATCGGCCGTATCTAATAAATATCACTGTCAAACGAGGCTAATGACGCTGTTACAAATTTCTCGTCTTATTTTAACGTCGATTTCAACATTTCATTCATTTGGAATATATTCCTGCGTTTAGTTTTAGATATTATTTACACAGACACACATACAGACAGACAAACAGATACATACGCAATTACGCACCAAGGAATTGAGATCGTAACATAAATGTTTATAAGAGTTCCGACGCTCTACTTTACCGAAATACTTTGAAAATCGGTACGTTTAAAAAAATGGGCTGATGAAAGTTGGTCTGCACTCCCTCATCGGCGGATGTTTGTGCGATCTGAGAATACCAAAGTTTAGGTTTATTGACTGAAATGCCCTAGTTTTTAGTGTTCTGTGAAACGTACAATCACTGTTTGTCCGTGATACTATAAAGTCGCATTTTCAAATAACCAGATCGATCGTTAATTTTTTTTTATAAGTTGTGGGTTTGATTCCCTTATATGGGAGAATGATTATATTTAAATTATTTTTGTTTTCTCGTTCTGGTAAATACGTTCCTGGATATGACTAGCATGTGAAGCTAGAAAAAAACATATGTAGATGTTTCAAATATAACCTTATTAGACTTCGGAATCCTAACTATCGTGTCACTTCCCACTGCGCCACGATCGCGTCCATTCAACTATTTTTATAAACACTGGAATCCTAAACGCGTTCTGTTCTGTGATAATATTCCGAGCTCGACAGTATATAACGTACCTGGCAGACGGAATTATGTGGATTCAACGTGTTTCTCGAAACATCGTTTGGAAGTGAGTTCTTAAATTAAGCATGTCAAAATTTGAGCACTCAGACTCGACAGCTTAAATTTAATTTAAATTTTTCAGCTTTACGCTATATCCTATTTATAGCAGGGTAGGTAGAGGGAGTTTAGTGTTAAGACACTCCGCTCCTCACTTTCCGCCTAATTCTGGAGGCTTGGAACTCACCGCTGTGCTTTGTCCCAATAGGCAGGGAAGAAATGAAAATATTTAATATATCACTTCCTCGAGAGGGTTCGAACCCACGACCGTTTACAGTCACACGCTTGTGCCCCTGCGCCACGATTGGCGTCTTTTAATTGGTATTTTGAATGATTTTCATTAAATCTGTTCAGTTAGAAAATCGCGGAAAAAAAGACTGTGCATATATATGACACACATTTAATATATTCATAAACTTGTTTATGGCTGCTTTACTGTTTCCAATAAAAAGTGCAAATTATGTTCTACACACGACATAATGTTAAACAGTTTTCAGCATTTTCATGGAATCGGTGCTTGTTTTACATTTAATGTACACATGAGTTTCAAAATTAAAATTCCAATGAAATCAAATCAGCTTCAAACTGTATGACAACTATATATATATCACACTGTATCACACGAAGGGTAGGCAAAGGGAACCTAAGTTAAGTTAAGACACTCCATTCCCTACTTTCCACTGCATTTTTCTGATCAAAGAAATGAAAATATTAATAAGTATAGTCATTTATTTCCTCGAGTGGTGATCGACCCACAACCGAGGTGTCAAAATCATGTAACGATTGCATAAATTCCTGGGCCCAAAATGTAAAGAGATAAAAAATGTATGATTTAATAGATTTAGGTACATCATTCTCTCTGAGAAAATTCTGTCAATTTTGACAATCTGAGAGCTGAGTTTCTATAAGATCAACCTTTAAAAAAGTAGGTGATTACTGAGAAAAAAATGCGTGAAAAACAAAGCAGTGGTCGTTGAAAATATCAAACAAAAGGGAAAGCATTCACAACTCATCGAAACTAATAATTAATTGAAATTTTCTTTATTTATCCTGTAATTATATGCACTAATAAATACATTAAAATACTTAGACTTCAGTAGGAACAACAAATATTTTATTGTCGTAGTACTCTAATTGATTATTTATCAACCAAGAATCTAAAATTATTTTTTAAACTTTTCTCCGTTTCTAAGTTGTCAATTGAGCTGATTATTGGTATTCTAAAATTGCAAAAACGTCAATTTTTTTAGACCATATGTCAACTCTTTATATTTGGGCCCACGTTCTTCTGTCACCTTTAATTAAAAACTTTACGAATGTTAAATATCATACTATGAGTCATGATCGTAGATTCAAATACTGCTTAGGTATTTGTATTTTTATAGTTGTTTCTAAACTAGCAATCACCGAATTGAAATTGGCGGGGAAAAATACTTTTCTTGAAAAATTTCATGCATTTTGTACCTTTGCTTTATTTTTTTATTTTTTTAACTTCACTTTCACAAGACTACTCATTCTATCAATATATTAATTAATACGTGAAGCAAAAACAGTGTACTTCTTTTTACAAAAGAATTTGCGGACGGAGGATTATTTGACACAGTTATAGTTTAAATAGAGGTTTGTGCTGAATTCTAATATCTTTTTTAAAAAAATGCATGAAAGATACATTTTTTAGGGCCAGTCTTGACGCAGGGAAAAAGTGTGACTGTAAACGCGACAGGTTTTGAATTCGGTTCCCACTCGAGGAAATGATATATTTAATATTTTCATTTCTTCGCTCTGGTGTTAGTTAGGCAAAGCACTGCGCCGGGTTCCGCCATTCATCACGCAATGCCAGCAGGTTTCGGCGGAATATGGAGAACAGAGAGTCTTAACAGTGGGTTCCCTCTGCCTGCTCTGCGTGCGGGAGATACATACAAATGTGAGTTATTTGGAAACAAAAAAAACTTTTGTATTTATGAATTGAGATACACGTTGTTATGGCAACGCGTCAACGTATCTTCGGTCTCTAGTATGTGCAAATATTGCAAAAATTAAGTTTATTATCAATTCGATTCTTAAATCAATCATACTATATATATAATCAGTAAAAAGTTTGCATGTCTAGGTTGTAAACAAGATAAAAAAATAACATTTTTTTAACACAAAATAAAACTTAGAATAACAGTAAACCTCAGTCGGTAAGCATACTTGTTAGAAACAGATTTAGGACAGGTAAATAGTACTCTTGATAAATAAATATAGATACTTAAATAAATATTTCTGTTTAATTTTACTAGGTCCAGACTATTGTTTATCTTTGAAATGTTTAGAAATTGTTTTTCTACATACAAGATCTATATGTATGAGTATGTAGGTGCGTAATTTGTAAATATTGTGAAAACTGAAATGTTAATATAAAGCTCTGTTTTGCGCAGTTGAAATAATTTTAATATAAATATTTTTTACCCTAGAAATAAAGCTGCAGACGCCTTGTGGCGCAAGTGCACAAGGTTGGGAGAAGTTGGGGTTTGATTTACACTCGAGAAAAGTGGGATTTTTAATTAATATTTTTAGTGTGTAAACGAGGCAAATCGCGGTGTAAAATTCTCTCATTCAACATGTCTCCATAATTCGGCGGAAATAGGCAACGACAATAAGTGTCTTCATGGGAACGGAGTGTATTAGCACTAGGTCCTTAGTTTCACTCTGCCTTCCTTATTATGCACGGGATGCAGCGTGTAGCTACAGAAAAGAAATAAAAAAAGCTCCTATGCCATTTTATTAGATGTACTGCGATGCTTGGTTCTATTATCCAATATATGATTAATTAAATCATCGATACTAGTTGCTTAAATAATTGCAATATATTTAAGCAACTAGTATCGATGATGTATTAAGAGAGAAAAAGAGAGAGAAAGAAAACCATATTAAGTTATAATTCAGGTAATTATAATAACTAATATGCTGTGTTTATGAATGTATTTAGATTATCCTTCTGGAATCAGGCAAAATGTTAGCTAGTTGTTTGTTTTAAGAAACGATTCAGCAATTCTTGTAAAAAATATTATAGTCTCTTTATAGAGTTCATTTCGGAACTATTTGAGAATTATAATTGAATTTCGTTAATCACACCGAAGTAAGGTAAACCACCTTTCCTCAGTAACCCCATAAAATTAAGTCCAAATTAGAATAGTGTTTGGACGTTGCGTTCACAATATGCATCCTTTTCCGTCGTTTTATCGTTCTGAGACTTTATAGCCACTGGAATTACATTTGGAAATAGAATATTCTTTTATTAAAAAAAAAATACCGCCCTTGGTTCCGTATGGAAATAGAAATTCTCATACATATTTTAATATTGAAATTATGTTTTGTGTTGTGCACGTCCTCAAGTACTTCGAGTGCGTTGCACTTAGTACTGGTGTTGTCGTCGAGTACTCTAAATCTGATTGCACTAGGGCAGACCAACTAAGACGCTTTTTGGCCTATAGCCCACAGCCCTGTAAATGTAAGTACCTCCAGAACTCGGCGGGAAGTTTACAGTCAGACGCTTTTCCACTGGGCTGCGACTACTTCGTAACTAATTAAATTATTTTGTGTGACTGAAAACACGAATGGTTGTGAAATCAATCCCCACTCGAGGAAATTAAATATTTATTTAAATTTACACTTTCATTTCTTCGCTCTGGTGTCGAAGCAAAGCGCGGTGTTGAGCTTCGTGTTCGAGTGTCTCAACACTAAGTTTCCTTTGCGTATCCTGCTGTATGCGGGATATAGCGTGAAGCTGATTTCATATTATTTTTACTTACTAATGATATGTGAATAATAATCTTAAACAAATCGACTAATTACCGCAGCTTCCGCCTCTTAAGTTTTGCCCATGTTTTGGCAAAGTCCAGCGGAAGCAGCTAATGACGCACGTTACACACAGAGCACCTATAAATAAATGTCAAATATTTAAAATCTTTCACTATTTTTGTTTAGTTCTTTCAGGTGTTGTGATCTAATATATACGATTGTGTTTTTAGAAATGGATGAACTAAATTTAGATTGTTAATCTATTTCGGTGAATCGACTTCGAAAATAAGTAGGTATCTAATTGATGAAACTATTTTTGGATACACCTGTTTGTGACAATCTTATATATATTTTTTTCTTCATACCCTTTGAACGCAGACGTAATTAAAACTTCATATAATTATATGTTCAATTTGAAACATTTATTACTAGGTATTCCTATATAGTATATTACAATTTAAGTAAAAAATGAAATCAACTTCACGCTGTATCCCGCACACAGCAGGGTAGGCAGAGGAAACCTAGTGTTAAGACACTCCGTTCCCCACTTTTCGCCGCGTTCTGGAGGCATTGCGTGTTGAGTGGCGAAATTCAACGCCGCGCTTTTGTCTCGACACCAGAACGAAGAAATGAAAATATAAATGTAAGCAAATATTTTATATCCTCGAGTGGGGATCGAAACCACAACCAGTCGATTTTACAGTCACACTCTATGCCCCTGCGCCACGACTTTGGCTGAAAGTTTCACTTAATATTGTCTTTAAGTTAATAGTGGTATTAGTGGAATGTAATTCAGATTAACAAATAAATAATGATATATATAATTCAAAAGAGTGAAGCCGCGAGCGAGTCGCTAGTCGATAATAAATATCTAGTGAAAAGTTACTATATTTGCCTTCTATAGAGATACTAGACACATCAAGATTTCAATTAGGACTGCGACGTAAAGTGTTTGTATTTATCATGTTTGAATCATATGATTGTTTGTTACTTGTCCAATGTAATTGATCATATCTGTTTACAATAATAATAAACACATAAATAAAAATTCCAGGCCAGTCTAGGCGTAAATTTGACAAGTTGTGGGTTCGATTCCCATTAGAGGAAATGAAATATATTTTATTTTCAATTTCTCGCTCTGGCAACGAGGCTAAGTCTATATATATCACTTAACATGCCAGAATTCCTGGTAAAATGTGGAAGGAAAATCTCTTAATGAAAACGGAGTGCTTTAACGCTAGGTTCTCTCTGCTGACCCTGCTGTGTGCGAGCGGTTACAAACTTTCTATGACTCACAAACTCCATTTCTTAGTAACCAACAGTTATTTGCGGACCAACCTTGAGTTATATCCCACCCATACCTAAGCAAAGGCAGACTAAAACTAAAATATAATGCTAACAAATTTAAAAGCAAATAAATAAAACGTGTATGAAGCGATGTAACAGACACCTGTAAATATTCGGTTTGGACGTGCGCCAGTCGATAAGAGCTCTACGATCTGAGCTCCTCTACATTGTATCTGAGTCAGGTTTGTAGACGAATTAATTTATATGAATGATGCTAACAATAGTCTCCGTCTGTTTGTTTTATAAGAAATTGTGAGTTATTTAAGGATGTGTCTTTTAAAAGTTATTTCGTTTTGCATTTTACGGTTATATTAAGTATTTTAAATAAAACTATTTTAACCGGATTAATCGCGTATATTTAAGATTTTTCATTTTGGAAACCCAAAGTTTCGAACTGCAGTACTTAGTCCGTGGTCACGGGTAGACCACTGACTACTGCAAAGTGTTCGAAACGTCGGGTTTCCAAAATGAAAAATCTTAAATATACGCGATTAATCCGGTTAAAATAATCAAAAAACTTATTATATTAAGTAGTTACACAACAATATTATGATTATAATTAAATCTTTTACCTTGGTAAAAGATATATTTTAGTTATGGAGCAGTAGAACAGTGTTTATAGTCAGTAAACTCGACGGTTGTGGATTTGATTCTCGATCGTTAGAATTAATTAATTTCATTTTAATTTATGATGAGAAGATAGCGTGCGGTATTAAATTCCACTGCTCAATACGCAATGCCTTGAAAATTGGGCGGTGGAAGCCTTAAACTAAACTTAGCTCTTTTATATATATTAGTAATTATTTTGTTTAGCATCATGCTGTATCCTGTACATAGAATAGTAGGCAGCCCTCGCCTGAGAACCTAGTCTTAAGACACTCCGTTTTCATTAAGACAATTCCGTTTCCACTTTCCTCCAAATTCTGTAGGCAATGCTGATGCTTACCTCGTTACCAGAGCAAGTAAATGAACATATGTATTTCATTTCCTCGAGTGAGAATCGAACTCACAATCTGTCACCTTTACATTCGCACACTTGTGGCTCAGCGACTGGTTTCAGTAATATCAATTATTATTTTATATTATTATTACATTAAAAATAAACCAATTACTCGTTTATTGTTAAAATTCACTACATTAACTTACTAAATTAGGTGACCAAGTGGATTCTGGAGTAGAGACGTAAATTACGTCTTATTTGACTGATATAGTGCCTTACTCATACTTCATAGAAAGCTTAATGATCTAAAACTAGGTACTTTAGACACTAACCTCGTTCTTTACTCAACGTTTCCCTAATTATTGTGAATATTATTTGCTATATTCTAGTTGTAGAAAGATACATTTTCTAGTGAAGTAAATTTTCGGTTGTATTTATATATGTATATACGTATATATGTATACACGTAGCAGGCAGAAGAGGCCTGGGAACTTAGTGTCAAGACAGTAAGACCGAAAGTATAAGTGTAATCTATACTTTAATAGGAAGATTTTACATCCTTCTTGCGTACTTTGCCAAACCCCGCTGACTTCATGAAAAATCTCTTTGTAAGGCAATGAGGGCATTTGAAGGCATGGAGTGTCTATTTGCTGCCCTATTGTAATATTTTTTTCTTTTTTAGGATTTTTGTACGTAAGTTCACTCAAATTTAAAAAATAACCATATATTAATTGCTAAGTAATTATTTACTTTACAGAAAATTTAATAAGGATATAACATTAGTATTTTATTAGTTCTATCCAATAGTAATAACAGTAAAAACAATTACCGAATTTAAAAGAAAAATGACAGTCAGGCCAGTCGGACACAACTGACCTGACGACCCCAGCGACAGCTGGGGCACAAAGTGTGACTGTAACATCGACTGATTGTGGGTTCGATCCCCACTCGAGGATATAAAATATTTATTTATATTTACATTTTTTTTTCTTTGTTATGGTGTCGAGGCACCCAACACGCAATGCCTCCAGAACTCGGCGGAACGTGGGGAACGGAGTGTCTTAACATTAGATTCCCTCTGCCTACCCTGCTGTGTGCGGGATACAGCGTGAAGTTGATAAAAAAAGTTAGACATACAAACGATATTTTTTTATCCTCGTGCCAGCCTCGTAAAGTGAGTTAACATAAAAAAAAAATCTTAATTTTTCATCACTCGCAGGTTATTGACATCGACCCAGACGTTTCGTATCCAATTTCTGTAAATAATTATATATTTTTAGTACTAAAAAACAAGTAGGTATGCAGTTTGTTTTCTTCTACATATTTTGTTTAATGGCTCATTAGTCTTTATTTTCACTAAGCAGATATACGTTTTTTCTTTGATGATTATTTTGAATCTCAGTTTATTTTTAATAGTTGTCAAGGAAGATTTGCCGGCTTTTAAGGTGGGTTGGGCGTCGGAGCCTGGCATTATCTGATGGGAAACGCAGTGGCATAAAGCCACTACTTAACCAGCCACTACCGGTCGAGTCTGCCCTTGGTGTTGCCGTTGCTGGCGGCGTGACTCTACCACACGTACTTTAGTCGCCTCTTACGACACCACCAGTACCAGGATGATCCTACTCTAGGCCGGGATCACACGGCAATTCTAGGCCGGAATCACACGGCAAGAACAAAATATTGAAAAATACTATTAGTAGATACTTAGAGTGTGTACGTTGAAGAATATGCATATATAGTGGTGGTGGAGAATATGCTATATTCTCCACCACCACTATCTAACATATTTACTGTAAGGTACAAATATATTGTAGCAAACAATACTATATTACATATAGTTTTTATGTAGTAAAGTACATACAGTTCTACTTATATTAAAAGTGTGAAAGTTTGTGAGAATGGATATCTGTTTCACTTTTCCGCGAAAACTATTCAACTCATTTAGTTGAATCTCTACAGTAATATATTCGAAATTCGTAGCTTATACATCAGAATAACCCGTAGGCTACAATTTGTGAAGATTTTATATAACTTTTAAGTAGTTATAAATTACTTATAATTAATTATGTTATTGTAGATTCAAATTTAAAATATTCTTCGATAATAAAAATATATTCTTGCCCATGACATTTTAAGCGAAGTTTAAAGCGTTTGGACCGTCTGTTTCGTTGACAGAATGTATTAGGAACAATAAATTTCCACCAAAATACTTCTTAAACGTTCATTAGCTATAAATACTCAACCAGGTATTTTATTCAATAAAATTAGAGAGAATAAAAATCACAATCTGGAGATACCTTTTGATTTTGGCACAACACTACGAAAATATTGAAATTTCAAATGTTACATTATTGTCATCTAACTATAAACACATCTATCAGCACTGTTCTTTTTTCCGAGTTTCAATAACTTTTTTTTAGTTACCTGAAAATAATTTTGAAATATAGTCGCGTTGAAAAAAATATAGATATTTATATTGGTCCTCATCATAAAAAAAAATCTTTAAAGTTCACTATAAGGTATAGTGTAATTATAGCGTACACAATGCTTCCTGGTAAAAAATATGAATGTGATTTTGCACCAATGATTTATTTCCGGACGCCCAAGAAAGCTTTGGCTGGATGACGTGATGCAGGACGTAAAAGCTAATGGACTTACCATCGAGGACGTAAGGACCGTGCAAACTGGAGTTAATTGGGCAGGAATTTTATTTTATTAATTTATGTTGATGCATTTTAAGAAAAAAAACCTAAGTATAGTCTTATCTTAAGTACCTTTGTTTTAGAGACACTGCGAATTAAGTGTCGATACCAATGTGTATACAATATCTGTCTATACTAATATTATACTTATTACACTTAACTGAAGTGCCCAATTGGTCTAACGCGCTTATCTCAGGAACTTCAGGCTAATGTCGATGTGACCCATTCCAGGGACAAACCTGCGGTCCGAGTCTACCCCTGGACTTAAAAAGTGTTGTACTCAAATCTTAATTATTTTTATTTAGCCACAGAAGCGTAGCCGTACGTAAAAGTAAGTTTTCTATATTGATATTAGAGCTCATAAACTATTATTGCGTACATTCGAACATTGCGAGAAATTTAACACCTTAAAACGCAAATAAAAATCAATTATTTAGAAATACATACATACAAAACCAAAACAAACAACTAAAAGCGACTCTCAAAGTGGCCGTAGCGGATGCTACGCTAAAACAGCACAACCCTAAAAGACAGAAAAAGAAATATCTGTGTCACGTTTCCCGGAGACAAATCGTAAACATTAATCGAATTTAATCGCTCGTGAAAGTCGACGTGATTCTTCGTAACGCCCAAATAACCGTCGTGACTTCTGCATTTTTCCGTATTATAACTTTGGCACCTCGTTAACCTGTCTATCTGAAGTATGCAAGTGATAAACTCGTATGTTTTTGTTAGTGAAAATTAGAACGAATTTTCTATTTTGTTTGCTGTATTAATTATATTCTCTGTCTGTTTCTGGAACATCTGGAATCAATTTTAACTGTATTAGTAATAGATATACTCGTATGTATATATCCTCGATATTTTGACTCATTTTAGACTGTGAACTGTTTGTAACGTAATGTTCCAAAGCAGGGGTTCCCAAACTTTTCTCGATAAAGGACCACTTTTATATCATTCTTAGTAGCAGTACTACGTATGTAGGTATAGTAAAAATGTACTGTGATAATCAAACATAACTTCGCCTCACTATCCCTAGTCATAAAATTAAAATCGTTCGCGGACCATATTTAGGCGTGGTCCACTGGTTGGGAACCAGTGTTCTAAAGCCAGCAGAATTTGAAAAATTCTTTGTATCAAATGAAAAATTTACCAACTTACAAATAAATCTCGAAGGTACAATATTTTAAATTGCTTTTTAGGTGATATTTTAGGGATGTTAATTTTTTAATTAAATCTCTACAGAATTTGGATTAAGTAGGATTATAATTTACATCTTTTAGATACCGTCCAAGCTTATTAATCATCTCAGCACATCACATTTTTTGGCTTTACTACATGCATTTACATCCCTACCAGAGCCAGAGAAAACGACGCGCTAAAAGCTACCGTATGCCATTTCAATGCTAATATCTGTATTTTTAATTTTATCTCCAAAGTGATTTGTCGAGGGCATCGTGGCGCAAAGACGCAGGTGGAGGTGCGACAATAATGCGACGGTTGTGAGTTTCTTCTTCTTGGAGGAATGAAATATATTTATATGTTTTTTTATTTTCCCACACATAGCAGGGTAGCCAGAGGGAACCTGGGACCATGGTGTCAAGACATTTCCGTTTCCACTTTAAGCTTAATTCTGGAGGCACTGCGTGTCAATCACAAAAAAACATTATAAAGTCAATAAAATCACTAAATATCAACATGTCTGTACTATAATCAAATTTTTATTAACATTTTGGCACCTCATTAAGCTGTCTACTCGTCGAATGTAGGTGATAAAAAATATTTCTTTGTGTCAGAAGTTAAAGCGATTTCTTATGTTATACAGAGATTCAAACGGTTTGTTTCGTTTTTAATCTTCTAACAACAATTTTAAAATTTCATCTTTATATTCTTTCATGTTCCCGGGCGCTAATTTTATTTTGCAATTCGCCCTCGCCTTTAACTATACAAGTAAACATAAAAAGTAGTTTAGTTTTAATTTGTTAGACAGTAAACTTGAGGTCGTCGTAGCCCGGTTGCACAAGCGTAGAGGTACTAGTGTTGTGGGTTAGATTCCCAATCGGGGAATGACATGGCAAAGCGCGGCGTTGGGTTCCGTCACTCAACACACAGGTCCCCCTGTCTACTCCCTATATGCAGGATACAGCGTGGATGTATTAAATTAAATTATTTTCATTTGAATATTAATTATTAGTGATCTCAGTAAGAGCTCGAGAAAAAATCTGTGTTTCGTTTAATCAAGTTCATTTTAATACACCTAACTGCCCGACTTAGTGAGACAGATGACATGATGAGATGACAGAGTGAGAAACCATAACTATAACAGATTGTAAAAAAAAATCAAATCAGCTTCACGCTGTACCCCGCACATAGCAGAGTAGGCAGAGGGAACCTAGTGTTAAAACACTCCGTTACCCACTTTCTGCAGGATTCTGGAGGCATTGCGTGTTGAGTTATAACAGTTTGTTGCTTCCCAATATAACGATATATTACTTTAAGCAATCTATTACAACAAACGTTGTGCGCAGAAAGAAGCACTATAAAAAACTAAACAAAATTTACTTTTCATATAAATCGAACAGCGTTCCTTGCATTAAGTTGGGCGTTTATTTACACAATCGATATATTGTTTATGTTATCTCTATATGAATGATACAGAGTTCAAAATAACCTAAGTTTCTTGCCAAGATTCATCTGAAATATAAGAAGTGAGGGAAACATTTAATAAAATATATGAAATTGAAAATTCCTTACGTATAGCGCAGCGTTTTCTAGCGTTATAAATCTGTGTTAAAAGATCTTGATATAGGTAACGATGAACGTTAGTACTATACTTTTTGATACGTTATCAAAACCCCTATATATCTGAAGGGCTAAACTGCAGGGCTTTTGTCCAATAGTAGTATAAAAACACCAAACCATCGCCAATAAATTTCACTGTCAAAGTTAAAATTTATAAATTATCGTATTTAGTCTTAACACTAGTACCTCTGCATACAACATGAAACTAACAAAAAACTGCGTGTTTTTTGTATGCAGATAATATTTTAATATTTTCTTGATTTGCAGGACAACTGCTGGCTATTCGCGTCTAAATTTCATCCAAATACAAGATAATAGTCAGGTACGTAGCCTATTGTAACCTTTATATTCTAAATTATTTTATGTAAATTAAAATTAAAAATTAAATCAGCCTCACGCTGTATCCCGCACACAGCAGAGTAGGCAGAGGAAACCTAGTGTTACGACACTTCTTTCCCTACTTTCCGCCGCGTTCTGGCGGCATTGCGTGTTGAGTGGCGGAACTCAACGCCATACTTTGCCTAGATACCAGAGCGAAGAAATGAAAACATAAATATATATTTCACTTCCCCGAGTGGGGATCGAACCCACAACCAGTCGATTTTACAGGCACACTTTGTGCCCCTGCGCTACGACTGGCCTTAAATAATTTATGTGCTTTTTATTTATTCAGTAGGTATAAATTTATCATCATAATAAAATGAAGAATTAAGAAGAAATATGTGGACATTAAGAAAAGAGTTCTCGATAAATTTGTCTTTTTCCGCTTTGCTGCTGATTGTTATGAAATGTCAACAGCAAAGTGAAAAGGTCTACTTTATCAGAACGTTCTACGTGCAAGATATGAAGATATGAAACTTATCCTAAAAGAATGATGAACTAGGAAAGAGTTAAGAAAACATGTAATTTCTTTTGTTAGGCCGATTTGAAGCTATAAAATAACATTTAATAAATTGAATTTCATCCACTTGAAGTGACCACATATAATCTTAAAACTTGACAGTTTCACGTAACGTAATTTCTCCTGGTGTCTAGGACTTGAATCTTGACGATGGAACTGGAAAATGCCTGATGAAATCTGATTGAGTTATATGATGGTGTTAGGAAACCAAATATTTATTAAGTTGACTAGAACCCTTGGATATATGTTTCTAACAGTAGAACTAAATTTTACTGCATTGAATTGTAATTTATCTTGTTTCGTAGGTATTTATAAATTACACGTATTTCTCCTCTATTCTGTATGACATGGAAATTATGTCTAATTAAATATCCGATCTTTTTTTTTCAGCTTCACGCCCTATCCCGCATATGGCAGACCAAGTACCAAAAACCACTCACCCGTTCGGGGCATTGCGTATTGAGTAGCGGAACTCAAAGTCACAATGTGTCTATAATGTCAAAATAATTAATATGTCCAAGTGCGACACAAAAATGCATGTGCCACGATAACCTTACTTTTAAATAAGAGACTAACTTACAAAAAATCACCACAAGCAAGTAAACATCTAAGATTAAACTAAATTCAAAATAACACACTAAATCGATTGAGAACTACAATATTTTAAAGCGAACGAGCTAACCCTGAAGCCATTCATAATATAAACATTTTCGATGCGTAGCCGTAGAAGTATTCAAGGAATCTCATGGCGTAATGTTGGCCCGAATCTCCTGATTTACAGCGCCCGCTAATTTAAGACAAGTGCTCGATTTAATGTTCGCAACTCTCGTGGTTCGATGGTTACAGATTGGAAGTCTACGGTGGATAGTTATATAGTAGCGTGATCTTATTCCACAGATAGAGCAAAATGTATATACCTACATAGTGTTTTTTTTTCAGTTTCGTGCTGTATCTCGCACGTAGCAGGGTAAGCAGAGGGAGCCAAGTGTTAAGACACTCCGCTTCCACTTGCCACCGAAATCTGGAGGCATTCCGTACTAGTGGTGGAACTGAACGCCGTGATTTGCCTTGACACAAGATTATATTTTACTCGGGCAATAATCGAATCCACAACCTGACGTGTTTACAGTGTGATTGTAAACGTGATAAGTTGTGCCTCTGCGCCACGACTCCCCTCATATTTTTCAATCTTAATTTTATAGATCTATAAATTTATTTTCTGAGTTGAATTTTATTCCGAGTGAACACAGACCTCGGTAAATCTCCTATTCTTTTGTCGGTGTAGTCGGGAACGACGCGTTACTTAACATTTAATTTGGCTCTCTTTTCTCAACTATGTTTTTGGTAAGATATCGAATACGCGATGTATGCGAATAAGAATAGAAGAATAATAAATTAAATTAAAATCAGTACATGCTTATTTGTTATCTAAAATTCAACATATAATCGTTTTTCCATTTTGGCGTTTTAATATATTTTGAGAAAAATAAAAAAAAAAACGATTTGTCTATGCCTGAGCGATAAAAAAGTAGAAATTGCGTAGGTAAAGATTAAAAAAAATGTTTTATACTTATAATTTACGTATCTCACGTCAGTGTGCCAATGTCTACAAACAATAAATCTTAGTTGGACCGTCCCACTCGCGCGGTAAGTCACGCCCTCTCATGATTATATTTATTGCAGTAGTTATAGAGATATAGAGGCACAAGTGTGTGAGCGTAACGCGACGGTTGTGTGTACGATCCCCAATCGGGGGAATGAATTATTATTTACTAGTGTTTTCATTTCTTCGCTCTGGCGCCATCGCCAAGGCAAAAGCTAGGCGTTGAGTTCTGCCACGCAATACGCAATGCCTCGAAAAATTCGACGGAAAGTGAGAAACTGAGTGTCTTAACAATAGGTTCCCACTGCCTGGATACAGCGTAAAACTGAAAAAAAAGCTATGAGTTCTTCAAAAATGATTTGATTATAGTTTTTAATGTATCGGCCTCAGTGATCTATTTCTATCTCAGTACTTTATGTACCCTTCTAAAATTTTTTACAGAATTGTTCACATAAAAAGAAATCCATCCAAAATTTGGAGGAGGAGATTTGGAGGATTTGAAGAAGATTTGGAGTTTGAATATCGTTACTTTCAAGTTTTTACATACGGCAAGGAAAAATAGGAACATAATGTCAAACAATATGTAGAGAGAGAAAACTTTTTTAAAAGGGAACCTTATTGTTTTTTATTAATATTTTCATTTCTTCGCTCTGGTAATTATGCAAAGTCGCGGCGTTGTTTTCCGACACTTGAAACGAAAAGCCTCAAAAATGGGAAATGAAGTGTCTTAACCGGCGAAAGCTCTATCATTAATGTGTCAGAAAGCTTTATTTAACCGCAAGACATTCTTCAGACCATTAAAGCAGCCGGGAGAGGATGATGCCAGTAGTTCTGCTCGGTACCAAGAAAATGTGATTTCCAGCAGTTGCTCTGATAATGAAGAAATTACTGAAATCGACGCATCTAAATGAGATGAAAATGTCCATCCATCACTAATACCAGAGGAAGCAGATATAGTTTGTATGTTTTATGTCATTTCACAGATATAGAGATCAGTCAGATTTAGTCTCAGAACTGTAACTTATGGCACCAATTCTGCAGGTCCTGAACGCTAATATTGTTGTCGTTTAGTTCAATACATTTAAGTTGGCTATCATGGTGCCATTAGTAAGCGTTGCTCATTGCATCAACAGAACGTATGGAAATCTTAACCTGAATGCGAGTAAGACAAAGGTTCTGTATTCATACAAGAAAGTAATTAAAAAAGAAAAGAATCAGCGTAGCAGCAAAATTTTAAATAAAAAATACCCCGACCAAAAATATCATTACCCTATTTTGGCAAAGTGCTTGTGGCTTTTAAACTACCTATCCTATTTTCATGAAACATAGCTATGTAACAACCCGGGTTCAAATCTATTCACAAATTCAGGAGCTACAGTGCCACAAACAGACACACCGACAGAAATCAAAACGTTTTAATGTGACCTTCATCAAGTATTATCGATACTGTGTTCTAGAAGGACAACCAGTCTCCCTGTTGCTCTCTTACCATCAACTCATATTTCATAAATCATTTTTGCTATTTTTCCTCGCTCGACCTACCTAAGCCACCTGAGCACGTTCTTCTACATTCTCAACGTGGCATCTTCACTACTCCTATCCCCATCTATTACGAAAAATACGAAGAGGCCAATCGTGCTGCAGGGGCACAAATGTGTGACTGCAAAAGTGGCAGGTTATGTTGACGGAAGCGGTTTTATGGAAACAGAGTGTCCCTAGTTCGTGAATGTAAAGCGCTTGAAGCTGTATTAGCCCGTGTATAGCGCGGAAGATAGGGATAACCTAGTACCAGTCTCTCTGTTCTCCATGTTCCAGCTAAATTCTGGAAGCATTGCGTGTTGACTAGCGGAACAAAGCGAGAAAATTAAAATGTTACAAAATATTACATTTCTTCGAGTGATAATCGAACCCACAACCAACGTTTACATGCATTTTCAACGAATCAGTCAATTAGGCAACAACCTACGAAATGATGATTATATTGATAGGTAAGTGTTACAAAAATTAAATAACCTATCGTTTGAAAATGTATAAATCTGCCACAGTCAGTAAATTTAAGTCGGCCGCTGCTTTAGTCAGTCTAAGATCGTGGATATGACGTCACTTGGACTTGCGTAAATCGAGCATACATTTATTAGTTTTAAATCTTCGTTTTAAAGACACTTAAATGAATGTTGCTGTGTTTACTTTCCACTGAGTAGACTCCTTACCCAAAGCATTCAATAATTCATTTATTAAATATATTCTTTTTTTTATCTTTCGATAATTTTTTGTAAGAATGTCTATAGCGATGGTTGTAGAGTCGACTCCCTGTTCAAGTATTTTTTTCCTTTACTGATAAAACAATGTTCAGCATCGAATTTCGCTTGTTTACATGCAACCTTTGAATTTAATCGGGTAATATGTATAATACTTGAAGAGATACAAATATATTTAATATATTATTATATATATTGAGGTTTTTACTTAAACGTATTTGATAAAAAAACCCTTATTTAAAGCAAATATCAAATAATTTATGTTTAATTACAACACAAAATAAATAAAACAAAAATTAGATGAAAAAGGGAACTTTTTAATAAAATATTTAATACACTAGTCACAGGTTGGAGTTCATACAGCCAAGCGTTACAGACTGTAAAATATACAGATTATAACTAAATGGGAATACGTAGTTCTTATTTATATGCTATCTGTGGTAAATCAGTGTTCGTCTAAGTGCGCGTAGACTCTTCTTAATTTTTCTCTTTTATTTTTATTTGCATGTTTCTTCTCAAGTTTCCATGGCTTTCCTACGATTGGTTTATCGCCTTGTGGAATTGTAACACTGAAAATAAAATATAATTATTAATGCCTTTGTTATGAAATTATTTAAAATTACTTTACTACGAAGAAATATTAAGCTTCACGCTGTATCCCGCACACAGCACGGTAAGCAGAGAGAATCTTATGTTAAGACACTCCGTTTTCCACTTTGTGCCGAATTTTGAAGGCAGGAATTAAAATATAAATTTAAATAAATATTTCATTTCTACGATTTTTTTTTTATGGAAAAGACAAGGCAAACGAGCGTTCGAGTCACCTGATGGTAAGTGATCACCGCCGCCCACGGCCCCGTGCAACACCAGAGGAGCTACAGGTGCGTTGCCTGCCTTTAAGGTGGGTTGGGCGCCGGAGCCCGGCATTACCTGACGCGAAACGCAGTGGCATAAAGCCACTACTTCACGCCGGTTTTAAATGCCGGGGGTGGTAATGATCCGGTCGAGTGTGCCCAATAGGGATTGAATCCATAACCAACCGTTTACAATCACAGTTTGTGCCCCTGCGCCACTACTGGCCTCATATAATTTATAGAAATATCATTGTGGATTTGTTGAAATTGAAATATCATTGTGTGATAATGAATGACCGTGTTAAGTGAAAGAATACAACACTGCAACTTTGCCTCATTACCAGAATGAGGATATGAAAATATCAAATATTTCATTCTCTCGAGTAGGAACCGAATCCACAACCGTCACAATTACAGTCGCACGTATGAAAGAGATGATTGGTAAAACACGAAAACGACAATTTTATATATCAACATACAACTACCACACTACGACATCTTTTCCAACTCAGACAAAGCGCGGAACCCAACACCGCACTTCACCTCTCATTACAAAAGGCAAATGCTAAACATGATCAGTAATAGTTAGACAAAACTTAAATAAACTTCAAAACGGTCTCCCTGGAAGGAGGCCAGGAGTTGGGCGTCGGGTGTTAATTCATAAAAGTTTAACTGCTTTACGATGGCGGTTAACGAGCGTGAAAACGAGCGTACAGTAAATACGGACGCAGTAACGCGACGGGCCGAGGAATGTGAGCTGCAGCTGTATGTATGTATGTATGGGCGAGTAGGTACTTATGATACGAATCTGCTTCACGCTGTATCCCGCACACAGCAGGATAGATAGAGGGAATCTGGTGTTAAGAGACTCCGTTCCCTATTTTCCGTTGTTGTTTATTGTTGTCGTTGTTGAGTGGCGAAACTCAATGCCGCGCTTTGCCTCGACACCAGAGCGAAGAAATAAAAATATAAATTTAAATAAATATTTCATCTTCTCGAGGAGGGCTCGAACTCACAACCAGTCGCGTTTACAATGTGGCTGTACTATTTGTGCCACTTTGCCATACACATTTTTTAGTATTTAAATAAAAAAATATTTAGAATAATTGGAAATTACAAACAGATTTAGAAAAAAAACATTTCAAATTATTCGTAGGCTAATTTCAAAACTATACGACGTCTATTCGAGTTGACCTATAACTGTACCATAAAAGTAAAACACGCGATGTCTGTAAATATAACGGAATGAGTAGAATCACTAGAAGGCTTCCCTCTTTCTCTGATTCTTTTATTTTCTTTACCTCGACATATTAAGACACTTCTGTTCCCCACTTTCCGCGAAATTCTCGAGGCATTGAGATCTTGTTACCAGAGCGATGAAATTAAAACATTAAATATTTCATTAACTCGAGTGGGACTCGAACCCACAACCGCCTCTCCCTTACTTTAATACAATAAACAGAAATATCAATATCAAAATGACAACCCAACTTTACAGCTATCGTTCAACGTTACATACCAGCGTGTGTTTTATTAAATAATAAATACGCTCTACATCCATTTCTTGGAGAAGTCAATTCTCCTAATTTATTTCGTCGTACATTTCAATATAACGTTGTGAAAATCGACAAAGTGAATATAAATTTTGTTACATAAATGTTATGTATGTATAATAATAGAAGTTTCAGTAGGTTACATTGTTTGTGTGGTATTTTGAAATCTATATTAATATCATAAATGAGTTGGTTTGCTTCAACGCGCTAATCTCAGGAACTACTTTTTCAAATTGAATTATTAGAGTCCAATCATTGAAGATGGCTTATAACAATCAAAACTGTTGCATAAATACAACAACTCTTATTAATGTACGAATAAAAATATGTTATAAAAAAATTAAATTGATTAAAAATTATAATATTTTAAATAAACTTACCCTAGAACAGGTTTTCCTTTGACATGAGCCGCACTCTTTTGCGATGCAAAGAAGGAATTGTCAATTTCAGTGGATTTATTCAGCCAACCCTGTGAATGATATCATAACTTGTGAAAGTAAGTAAGAACAGGATATTGAGAAATATTTATTTAGAAAACGTATAAAAATTTGAACGTAGCGGGAACGTGGGAGCGCGAGCCATACGTCCAGTACGGCCAGAGCGGCTGGTCGGTTTCCAGGAGGTGCAGGAGGGGCGGGTTCGAGTCCCGCTACGTTTAAATTATTATACGTTTTCTAAATAAGTATTTTTCTTTCCTAAGTGTGGAATAACACTTTAAAAAAAACTGTTAAGGATATAGAGATCCAAAGTACTACGACCCAAATACAGAGTAACAGAGAAAGGGCTCGATCAGTTGTAGAGTGAATTACATAAAAAAGTCTTTGGTGATGGAAATGTAAATTTATTTTTTGAAAAGAAGTCTGTTCCATCTAAGCATTACCCGTTCATTTTTCTTTTTCAATGGAAATTGGGCTCCAAAGTGAACCTTTTACTTAATACAAACATTATAACTAAAGTACACTCCATTACATATTTTTATTAATATTGTACGCTGAATTGGAATTATATCTACAAGTGCAATCATCACAGGTCATTTAATTTTACATTTTCTAATCGATATTCAAAATATTTTCTGACACAAAAATATATAACATCTTAAACGATAAAACTATAAAATATAAAACTATTTTAAAAGCTTTAATATCATAATTTATAAAATTTAGGTTATTTCATAAAAGTTTATCGCCACCCACAGCAGTAGGAGGCAGTCAAACACATTATCACGTAATATTTCACTATAGTGATATATTTATTGATATTATTTTAGAATGGGAGGTGAATGAGGTCATTGTGAACACGATGGTTGCGGGTTCGATGTCTACTCGTGATGGCTATTTTTAAGTTTTACGTTGTTTTCGCATAGAGCAGGGTAGGCAGAGAGAATCTAGTGTCAAGATATTCCGATCGAACTTTCCGCCGCTTTCGTAACATTGCGTGTTAATTGGAGGAATTCAGCGCTAGGAAATTAAACTAATTCATTTGCTGAAGTGAGAATGGAACCTATAACCATCATGTTTAAAGTTAGCTCTTCCACTGTGCCCAGAAAATTTGCCCTATGTGTTATTGATTGATTGTTTGGTGGGTTGGTTATTAGATAAAGACATAAACAGATTTATAAATAAATAGATAGATGGAGAGAGAGTTAGATAGAGAGAGATAGTTAACTAAAGTAGTATGGAAATTCCTATAATTCTAATAAAAAGAACTTCACTGCCCCACCTTTACTAAGTTCTTTTTTTTATATTCCTTTTTTTAGCTTCACGCTGTAGCGGGATAGGCAGAGGGAACCTAGTACATAGTACACACTTTGCTTTCGCGACATTTAGTATTGAGGGGCGGTACTCGGCACCGCGTTTTGTCTTTCTACCAGAGCAAGCAAAAGCTAGGAAGAGGACGTTTTAATCCGCAGCACCACAGCACACATGGGTAAAAAGTGATTTTACTAATTCAGCAAAATTAGGTAATTAATATTTGATTTAATTCGATTAGTTTTTTTTAAAGAATGCGGGGGACCACTAACAAAAGAATACGAGAATTTTCCAAAATATTTTTAGAAGGTAAAACTTATATTTAGTTTTACAGCAACGTTAATAAATTGTATACAAGTGTATAAGAACTTCAACATAGCTTTATAGAGGCCAATCGTGGCCACAAGTGTGTGTGTGAGCGCGACATGTTGTGGGGTCAATTCTCTCTCGAGGAACCAAGCGAGGAAATTAAATTATTAAATATTTTCATTTCTTCGCTCTGATAACAAGGCAAAGTGCGGGGCTAAGTTTCGCTACTCAACACGGAATGTCTCCAGAATTCGGCAGAAAGTAGGGAACGAAAGTGTTAATCTAGGTTCTCAGGTTCCCGCTGCCTACCCTGCCAGGTGAACAGATTGAAGCTAAAAAAAACATAGCATCATATGACCGTATGACTCAGTTAGGTAGTCAGTGTGTGTAGACCGGTAAACAAAAAGCACGAATTAGAGTTCCGTTACGATCAAATTCTTATAAATTTTGCAAATATTTTTTTTTTATTTCCGCGAAATTACACTTTAAAACATTAAAAATTATTAGATCACATTTTAAAGACGACATTATTGTTGAGTAACTCAACTCAACGTCGCGGCGTTTTTTTTATCAGAGCAAGGAACTAAAAATATTTTATTCCCTTGAGTAGGAATCGAAATCAAAACCATCACGTGACTATCAAATGTTATGCCTTTGCATCACGACGATCTCAAGAAAATACTTTTCTACTTAAATGAAGTTGTTATTATACTACTACATTACAATTTCTATACAAACCTCCACAGCCCTAGCTTCCCTCGGCGTGGGTTTCCTCTCACTCCTCCTATCATCGATCAACACTTCGATGGGTGCGGGTTCACATCCCGACGGTAGTTGTTCCCATTGCAACCGACCGCTGGCTGCGTCTTTTAGGAAGAGACGAGCTGACCTCGACCTGTCGGGTTGACCTGATGCCGTCATGAAGCCTCTGTTGACTGGAAATAAAAAGAATAGTCGTATTTGTTAATTAAAAAATATTGCATGGAGTTTTGGTTTCTCAGTCACACATTTAAAAGGGTAGCCAGAGGAAATCTAGTCTGCAGTCCTCACTCACCGTATAATTTCGAAACATTTTATGTTAGTGGTGGAGCTCAACATCGCACTTTGTCTACCAGCGAAATTAAATTAATTAATTTCCCCGAGTGAGGATTGAACGTACAATAATTGCGATTACAATTAGCACTGTCCACTGCGCCACGACGACCCTTATGTTTAGATAAAGACCTTCAACACCACCACGTCGCGGCATATACCTCTACATAAATGTGGTCTTAAATGTGTGTGCAAAACGTTTTCTATGTCTCTGGGGGATTTGAAAAATGAAATGGATAATTCCAGCCACAACTTGGATATTTTAGCTACGAACTAAAACGTCTATAAAGTTAATAACATCACAATTTATTTTATTAACAAGAGTTATCTAAAAATACAGATTTAATTCAGCTAAAATCAAAATTATTATAACTGAAAATTTTTTTTTTTCCTTAGGGCCGGCTTGCCGCAGTAACGTCGGGCTTTTAACATAGTAGGTTCAATCCCCACTCAGAGAATAAGTTATTTCAATTTTATGTCGATACTACAAAGTTGGCGTTTAGTTTCGCCATTCAACAAACAGTATCTCAAATTCGAGTACGAAACGAAAAACGGAGTGTCCTAACACTAGATTCTCTCTGTCTATCTCATTCTTTAGGCGGAATGCAATGTAGGAATCATTAAGTACTCACAAGCGTGCGCCGTAAGTATTTTCTCATATTCCTGTCCACTCTCCTCGTACTCTGGCAGGAGCAAGCCGTATTTGTTTGCAAATGTATGTCGACTGACTAACTCGCAGAGACGCGCCATCGCCGCGTCGTGGGAGCGCATCTAAAATATTAAAAAAGATAACTCAAAATTAAGTACAAATCTTCATTATTCTTAAGTAAATAAAAGAAAGATGGAATAGAATCTGAATATACACACACTACAGAACGGTGTAACATACGACTTATATGTTCTTTGAAAATATTTTTATTTTGTAAAATTTTAATACATAATCTATATATATAAAAGAACTTGTGCTGACTGACTGAGGTAAGATGCACGCAGAGCCATAACCGCTGATGGTAGAAACGTGAAATTTGGACAGATGTTTATTTTCATATTCTGGACATCCACTAAGACGGGAATTTGAAAAATTTTAACCCTAAAGGGATGAAATAGGGGTTGAAAGTTTGTATGGAAAAACTTTTTAATCTGTATCGATTTTTATTATTATTATTAGCTTCACGCTGTATCCCGCACACAGCAGGGTAGGCAGAGGGAACCTAGTGTTAAGACACTCCGTTCCCCACTTTCTGCCGAATTCTGGAGGCATTGCGTGTTGAGTGGCAGA
>DWQW01002090.1:0-28871 GCA_018249695.1 Heliconius erato demophoon
AACTACGCCCAAGCGGACCGACCGGAGAACGAGTAGTGACGCGGAACGTGTACGTGATCGTGATCGTAGACGAAAGAATAGAAGCAGAGATATCGATAGCTGTGAATCTCGACATCCCAGCGAAAATTGTGATCGCAGCAACCGTAATAACCGAAGTCGTAGTCGGTATAATAATAGTCGCAGCCAAAGCAGTAGTAGCAGATACCGTCGAAGCCGCAGTAGATATGGACGTGAGGAACGAGGACACCTCAGCAGGAGTAGCAGGAGGTGTGGACGTAGTCGCGTTTGGCGAAGCTGTACCGACCGTGTCCGTGAGCGGAAAGACGACCAGCATATTGGCCGCCAACATGATGACCATGCGAGTGCTTCATCTAAGGAAGATATAGAAGGTCGTTTTGCTTTAGGTAAGCGTCGCCATGAAGGTATACTCAGAGATTGTATTAATAGTAATAGTAATATTAGCTCTCAATCACATTTTACTAAGTTTATTAACAATCTGTCATCGGCTTTGACCAAGAACAATACAGATAAATACCAAGTACTATTAGCACAATTCCATAATTCAACCTTTCATCTAAAAGTTAAACTATATCAATGTGGTTTAAAAAAAGATAAATTAATGTTTTAAAATTTTCGGGTGGTCTGAGAATTAAACTGTTCATTTTGCTTTATCTATGCTTATTGGATTGGCATAGAAATGGTATGAAAGTCTGCCTTCACTTTTATACATACATGGTCTGAGTGGCAAGCTAAGTCATTAGATACTTTTTCTTGCCAAGAAAACTATGATTTTTTTTTTAGAAAGTGTGTGTTATTGAATCGTAGTGGTATGAGCGGAAGAAAGGCAGTAGACTGTATTATTTTTGGTATTAATGACAGAGCAATTAAAATGGTTGCAGAAGCGGGACAATATGAAGATGCTAATAAATTCATATTTTTAAAGAATATTAAAATGAGTAAGCGCTTTGATAAAAATGTTCTTAATATCTCTAATAATATTATTAGTAGTCAGAAAACAACATCTTTTGCAAGACGTTCAAAATTTAACTATGGTCAATCTGGTTACTAAAGGTAACGTAGTCAATTAAACGATGTGTCAATTGTCATCTTATATTCATGTATCTAGGTCATTTAGCTAGCGTTTGTAGTAAAGAAAACCGTGTAAATGAAAACATAATAAGTAAACTAAATCAAAATATAATAAGAAAAAAAACAATAGAATTAATAATGATAAAACGGTTTTGATTATCAATAGTGAAGATAAATAAATTTTATAAATGCACTCTCGTTAACGGAATAGCTTTGAATTCCTTCATTGATGTAGGTAGTAGAAAAACGTTATTAATGGAACAAGAGGCCCGTAGCTTGTTAAGCACTTGGAATAAGAATGAAAAAGAGACTTTGATAAGTTTTGGTATCTCTATGGCTATGCCGATAGGTAGTTGTGATGTGACTCTTATAAGAAACAAGCGCCTATTAATATGTTTAAGACTCATGACACCTTGAAAATAATGCCTAATCAAAATGATAATGCAGCGGAGAAAAAAATTGGTATAAAATTAAAACGCGATACAACGAGTAGTGGTACGGTAACGGCAGATGTTTATTGCATTTACAATGATAAATTGTTTATAGAAGATTGAGCAAGGTTAGAACCGTGTAAGCATTATATAATTTTAACGATAGTGGTAAACTAATTCTAAAATATATATCATTTAAATGTTAAAATACTTAACTAAAAATATCATATAACAATAGTCCTACTGTGTTGAAAATTGATGAAATGACAAAGAAAGTTTTAAATAAATATAGCAATAAACCAACGGTAAAAATAACATAGAAATAGGAAATGAACAAATAATAATAAATAACAATATAGTTAATTCTTATAGGATAAAACTAAAGGATTTACTTAATAAATATAGTAATTGGTTTGCTTTTAATTTAAGAGAATTAGGATATACAAAAGATGGTGAGCTAGCAATCAAATTAACCAATAACGTTCCGGTAGTGTATACTTAGACCTTATCACTTAACAAAAAAAAAAGAGAAGTACGGGAAATGATTGAAGAAATGACGAATACAGGAATTATACGTGAATCAAGCTCTGTTTGTTAGTCCTACTATGATTAGTAAAAGAACCCGGGGGATAAGAGACTTTGCGTAGACTTTAGAGCACTAAATCGAAAAACATTTAAAGAACATTATCCATTACCTCGTATTGAAGATCAGTTAGATTGCTTATCAGGTTTTAAGTATTTCATTACATTGGATCTCACCTCTGGTTGTTATCAAGTGCCAATATATGAAGAACGTAGACATAAAACTACATTTGTCACTCCCGAAAAACAGTAGGAGCTTAACAGAATGCCTTTTGGTTTGACCAATGCCCCACCAATCTTTTGAATAAGTTAAAAATAAGATTTTGGCTATGGCGTACATGGATCATAAAATTATCCCATCTAAAACAATAGAAAAAGGATTAAGAGAAATTAACAACAATTTAGAATTGTAAAAATGCTCCGGTTTAATATAAAAATTATCAAAATGTAACTTTCATGATTTCTGTAGATTTTTTGGGTTTGAGTTGTCAGAAAATGGTATTAGGCCAAAAAACAAATGCAGTGAACAATTTTTATCAACCAAGAACACAACTGAAATTAGCTTTAATTCAGAGACCAACTGTGACTATCTATGACTTAAATATGGAAACGGAAGTACACACAAATGCGTGTAAAATAGGTATTGGTGCTATGTTACTTCAACGATCTGATTCAGGTCCGTTTCGTGCCGTAGCTTATTTTGTCGCTAAACTTCGAATGATGAGCAAAGATATACCTTGTATGACTTAGAAACCTTAGTGGTAGTTTCTGTGTTACAGCGCTTTAGAGTTTACCTATTTGGTCTAGAGTTTTAAAACATTGTAATTGATTGTGATTTGTGGATTGTAATTCGTTAAGAAACGTGACTTTATTTCTCGAGTCACTCGCTGGTGGAGCGAGCTTCAAGAGTTTAATTGCCACACTGAGTATAGGCCTGGTAGTAAAATGAGCCACGCGGATACTTTAAGTAGTAATCCAGTTTTACATGGTAAATAAGGAAGAGATGTAGATGGAGTTAACTCCATATTCCAAATAAATTCAAATGATTGGTTAGCAACAGTACAAAATTATGATCCATAATTGAAACGCATTATTGATATTTTGAAGGAAAAGTTAACTGAAAAAATAAGTGATATAAAAAAGTATCGTTGTATTAATGAACACTTAAATAAAAATAATTGATACCGGGTTAAAATGGGTTATTCCTAAAGCTTCACGTTGGAGAATTGTTAAACAGTCATGATGATATTGGTCATGTTGGAATAGACAAAACAATGGACAAAATATCTAACGATTATTAGTTTCCGAAAATAAAAGTTTGTACAAAAATACGTACAGTCATGCTTAGATTGTGCTAATCACAACACGTCTACTGGAAAATCTGAAGGGTTCTTAAATACAATAGTATCTGAAATTCCAATCTCGTTTCATACAATTCATTTGGATCATTTAGGATCATTTGTACGTAGTGTACGTGTCGTAATAAAATATATTAGTATTGCTGTTAATCATTGACACATATTCAAAATTTCTAACTTTAAAATAAGTTAGAGAAATAGATACTAAGTATGTTATAGCGATATTAAAAGATATATTTCATACATTTAGCACTCCAGTTAGATTATTTACTGATAGATGTAGTTGTTTTACAAATCAGACAAAATTAAAAATTAAAAGTTAAAAATTACAATCGAATTCGTCGTTAGAGCATAGAACCGAATATAGAGCACCAATTCGTGAAAAAAAAGTTATAGATTATGTAAGTAAAGATCAAAAATCGCAAAACAATATGATAAATTTAGAAAACTACCGCGTAAGTACCAAATTAGAGATCTAGTTAAAGTTTTTCGTAATCAACAGTCAACAGGTCAATGCAAGAAACTTTTACCTAAATTCCAAGATCCATATAAAATAACGAAAGTTTTTGATCGTGACGATGACATCGCACATTGAAAACAAAAATGGCATTATACCAAAAACTCAATTTTTCAGTAGAGCAATTTTAAGTTTTTTATATAATTCTTAAGCCAATATCTTGACAATTAATTGAGAACAAGCTATGTTATTAGGTTTATATAATACTCGAACTATCGATTTTATAATTTGTAATAAGAGTAAGATAAGTTAACTAGTAGTTGTAGAAAAAAAATGGTTTTGAAAAAAAGGTCAGCATAGTGTCACTTTTGTTTTTATGTCACCATTAAAATATTCGTTTAACAACATGTTAAATTTATTTGAATATCTATCGAATGGAGTAAATTGATGTCAAAATAAAACATAAATAGATTTTAGATGCTTAAATTATTTATTTAGACTACGCAAACTAGTCTTTTTTTAATGCAATCTCGTAGTCGTGTCTTCCTCTTTTATCTCCTTCTAAAACACCAATACCATTTTTTTTATTAATAACTGTTCTAATACACCTCTGTCTGTGTGTGTCTGTTATGTCCAATGTGTTTTTGAAAAATATTTTACATGCTCTGGTTTTAGCACCATTTATCTCAAAATAAAATGCATTTTTTTTCTTTCTGTTCGAATCTATTTTTTTATATTGGTATTTTGGGTTTATATTTTCAATTTGACGAGCTATGAATTCTCTTTGTCGTTCGGAGGAAGCCATGGCCCAATATGCGTCAAACAGCTTCTGTCGTGTATCTTCTAATATTTTATCGGAACATTTTTGACGACATCTACTACTACTAGTTTGCTTAAGAATTTTGGGCAGAAAAAGCTGCTTAGTTTTTGACGTTCGTACATATTCGTTTCCTGAATTCTTTAAATTCTTGGCAATGATCGCGTATCTTGGCTTTTTCCTCCTCTTTTTCTTCAGTTTATCATTTTCTTCTCCTTGTTTGTCAATATTGTTCCCTTGAGCACTTAGATTAGCTAACTGAAGATTTCAAAGTGCAACGGTATCATCACCTACTTGTGGAATAGTATCTTCAACTCTTTCTATAATTGTATTATTGTTTGATGCTTTTCCATGTGCCTGGTGCTTTATTCGATATCATCTCTTTCTGAAATTTTTGCTAGTACAAGTTTTGATATTATGAATACCTTGGTGACTTTCAATGGAAGTAGTAGAAGAATTAGATGGCGTGCTTGTGGGAAAGGAGGATGATCTAGAAGAGAACAAGCTGGAAGACATCAAGAAACAAGAACAAAGAAAAAATATGCCCCTTATATAAATTATTTCAACATAGTTATGTGAAATATTTGAGTAGAGAAATGGCAATATATTAATTATGTCAGTATTGTATTAATCTTTTTTTGAAATTTTGATAATAAATTAATGAAAAAACGACACTATACTAAAAATGTCAATAGCAATTTTGTATTTTTTTTTCAAGTTCTATAATAAATAAAGTAAAAAATGACACTAAACAAAATATGTCACTTTTTCGCTTACCTTAACCAGCGTTCTGTGTGGCAGCCGTGGCATTACTGGTTTAGTGTCGGTTTATTATTCACCAATCACGCTCTCGACAACAAAGTATGAAACGACATTAGCACTATATAGCGAACTAATCGGACTATTAAAGCAAGTGTCTTTGCAACTGACGGGTTTTTATTTATAGGTTCTACATGTTGCCATAAGTCAAAAACATACTTTTTAGTATAATGCCATTTTTGTTTTTAATGTGCGATATATGGGCGATGATTTGATTGAGTGGAAAACGAAATCAGTAAAATGTTATTTTAATAAATTTTAATTTTAGGATCCACGGCACAAATTATAGCAGAATATACGAGAGTGCAGTTACCCATAACATATCAGTATTTCCACAAACCCAGAGCTTCGTGGTGTACAACTCTGACGGGACTCCAGGGAACACCAGTTTGATATCGGACTTATTTGAACATTCAGGATCTGTTGGAATCGTTCCATCGGAAAAACCTGAAGCTTTAGGGAATTATGTAACTAGAAGGTTATTTTTGGCTTAAGATTTCATATTTTTAAATCAACATTTTTTATATTTCAAAAGTTTTAACTAACATATCTGTAGAAAACATTAAAAAAAAATATTGAACGAAATCTGAAGTCAGTAGAACGTTAGTACATTTTCAAATCTAGTGACTTTCATTACCTCTATCATAACATCCTCATCAACGACAACATCGCTGTCATTATCATTATTAGCCTATCCTGTCCAATAGCTGGACATCGGCCCGTCCAAGAACTTTCACACTGTATGCATTTATTAATTTTCTAATATCCAAGTTTCAACTTCACGCTGTATTTAGCACACAGCAGGGTAGGCAGAGGGAACCTAGTGTTAGGATACTACGTTTTTTTACATTTTCCGCCGAATTCTGGGGGCTGCGGTTTTATAAATTTAAATAAATATTTCATTTCCTCTAGTGAGAATCGAATCTATAACCAGTCACGTTAACTGTCACACTTTTGCTTCTGCGCCACGACTGGTCTCAAATATTCAAGTTTATTTTAGCCTTCTCGACTACATTAAAGAAAATTATCCAGAAGTACAAAGAGATGAGGCATATCTAAATGAAATTTTGGATATGTTCAATATACTTATAAGTAATGATATTGCGTCCAACGATTGGAATGATATTAGTGCTCAGTCACATTATAGAGACATAGATGGGAATCTAGCCACCACATGGCACCGACACGGCTATAAGACTTTCTTCGATATTTTATTGGTGAGTTTAGTATATGTTAAAAATAAATAAATCAGTTTCACGCTTTATCCCGCACATAGCTTTTGCTACCGAGAGGGAACCGTTAAGACACTCTGTTCCTCACTTTCCGCCGAAATCTGAAAGCATTTCGTGTTGCGTGGCGGAACTCAACGCTACGTTTTGCCTCGATAGCAGAGGCAAGAAATCGATATATAAATTTAAATAAATATATCGTTTCGTCGAGTGGGTATCGAACCCAAAATCTGTCGCGATTACAGTCACACTTTGTGCCCCTGCACCACTAGCGGCTTCAAGTATAAGTTACTTTGTTATACTTGTTATATATATATATATATATATATATATATATATATATATATATATATATATATATATATATATATATTGCCTCAAGAATTATAATAAAAAAAAACAACATTATTTCATTGTACGTAATATTTATTATTATTACAGTATGCTGGTTTATTACATTCATAAAATATATACATAACTTATTCCGATCTTATCTTTCGCCTAAGTAACGTAATCGTAACTTTTTGTAACGAGACAAAAGCGTATCGTTGAGTTCCGCCACTACCACACGCACACACACTGCAACCACACGCAATGCATCCAGAATTCATTGGACAGAGGAGAACGGAAGTGTATTAATGGGAACGAAGTGTCTAAACATTAGACTTCCAGGTTCGCTCTCTCTCTTTCGGGATAAAACGTGAAGCTACAACAAAAAAAAAAGTATTGTCTTATATTGTCGAAATATTTATAGTATATTTATTTCTCCTTGACAGAACACATATAACAACGGCCCTGGTTACCCAAATTTAGAAATAAAACTAAACAAAGAGGTAATTGAGATAAAATGGCCGCGGGACTCCACCGGAAGTGTCGAGGTGATATGTAAAGATGGCGACGTGTATGTAGCTGACAATGTTATTGTTACCGTCTCTCTTGGAGTATTGAAAGAAAGGTTGGTGATTTGGTACAGTACCTGTAATTTAATTTAAATCAGTGCATTAATCATTAAATTAGTAAATTAATTAGTAGAGTATATTTATATTCATAAAATATTTTTAATATTCTCTTAGGTTCAAAGAAAGTTTGAGAATAAATTTTAATATGAGAACGAATATTATATGTCATCAATCACTGCCACTAAACACGCAATGCCTCCAGAATTCGGCGAAAAGTGGGGAACGAAAATATCTTAATGGGAACGAAGTGACATGATGGGAACAAAGTGACATAATGGGAACGAAGTGTCTAAATACTCAGTTCCCAGGTTTGCTCTGCCTACCCTGCTATATGCAAGACACAGCGTGAAGCTAAAAATATAGCTTATACTCTCATGGTTAAATGGAAATAACTATTATGTAGTTGTTATTACATATTCTAAGTGGTCGACGTAACTGTAACTGCATGTAAGAATAGAAGCCAGAAAAAGAAAATATTAAATATACAAATAAAAGCTATATAAAACATAATAATAACATTTTCAGATACGCCTCATTGTTTTCACCACCGCTGCCACAGGAAAAAGTGCAGGCCATAGACAAAGTAGTAATTGGACTTATAGGAAAAATTATATTCTCATTCCCAGAAAGATGGATGCGTGCAGATAGTTACAAGTTGTTCTATTTACCAGGTGACAAGGAAAAATTTGGCAATGACACCTGGTTGTCGAAAATACGAGATGTATCGACTCCAGCCGGTTCCTCTAACACGGTGACGCTGTGGACTTGTGGTGAAAATACAAAATTCGTTAGTTTTTTTTTCTTTGAGCAAGGTAGGCTGACAGGGATCCGAAGGGATCTTAGTGCTGAAGCACTACTTTCGCCATTTTTCGTCCGCACATAGCAAGGCAGGCAAAGGGAACCTAGTGTTAAGACACTCCCATTAAGACACTTTTGTTCCCTTCTTTTTGCCAAACTCTGCAGGAGTGTTCAATGGTGTAACTCAACGACGCACTTTGCCTCACTACCAGAGCGAGAAAATGAAAATATTTTATTTCCCCAAGTGGAAATCGTAACCACAATCGTAGCGTTTACTGTCACACTCTTGTGCTACCGGTTTTCATATTTTTTATGAATTAAATATTTTAGAATAAACTCTTAATCATAAAAAAAGCACTAAATAAAGAACAAAATAAGGCACAGGTATAATAAATCTGTAGTGTGCAAAATCTAAAAAAATAAAGAAAAAAATGTATTACATTACAGGTAGAATCATTACCAGAAGACGTTGTTAGGAATAAATCTATGGAACTTTTGCGTCAATTTTTGGGCAAAGATATGACGATACCAGAGCCGACTGGAATGATACGGTAGGTTAATATTACTATAGTTAAATTGTGGGCAAATACGATTTTGTTAGAAATTTTGAACATAGTTGGATTGGAAAACTATTCCTTTTAGGATGTGTGAACCCTTACAAGATTACTTTGTCGTCGACCTGTCCGTCTGTCAAGTCCATTAATCCCGAGATCACGTAGAGGTGTGAAGCTGAAATTAATATCAAATTTAATGTCTACTATTCCTTAAAACATAGAAACCAATTCAGCTTCTAATTTTACACATTGAAATGTTTTATCTTCTTTTTAATTTGTATTATGTGGATACTATAGCTTTCATATAAAGATTTTATTATAATTTAAGTAAATTTATCATTAATCTCAAATATAATATTTTCAGATCCAAATGGTACTCGAATCCATTCACTCGTGGAACGTACACTTTTGATGGTTTAGTTGTACACGAGTATCCGAACGCGAGAGCAATACTCGGGAAACCTCTTGAAGACGCTGAGGGGAATCCTAAAGTTTTATTTGCTGGAGAAGCGACGGATGTGATACACTTTGCAACAGTTCACGGAGCGAGTGACTCGGGCCACAGAGAAGCTATTAGAATACTAAATTCGAGTAAAATTTGAAAACAAAAAATTTTGAAGTTATAAAAAAATAAAAGTAGACTTTTTAATTATGTGTTTTACTAATCTTTTATACTCTGACTAAATCAAATATCGCACGATAAAGACACCCTGCATGTGGGAAAAAATCTAATGAAACTGAGAATATGACTACGACGCGAGTGCTTGTCTGCGAGCACTTTTTAAAAATGCAGGTATTCTCCAATTGTCTGGCAATCTATACTTACATTATAAAGTCGAAAGTAACTCTGTCTGTCTGTCTGTGACGCAATCACGGCCAAGCCGGTGATCCGATTGTGTTAACATTTCATATAGAGATACTTGAAGGTTTTGGGATGGGCATAGGCTACTTTTTATGTCATATTTGTAATATTCTCGATATATACTTATTTAGAAACACATAAAAATTTGTTGCCTTGACACTAGAGCGATGAAATGTAAATTTAATTATATATTTGATCTCCTTAAGTCACAACCGGTCGGTTTTACAGTCACACTTTGTGCCCCTGTCAATATAATTGTAAAAATTAGGCCATGTCAGTCGCAGCGGGGTAAATTTCTTGATATAAAATAGAATATGGAAGACATGGATTCGCTTTGATGACAATAGTTTGACAAGCTATATTCACTCAACAACTAAGGATCTCTGCCAAACGAAAATTTAGAGATTCCTAAGGTCACTAGGCGTGGGTATAACCAAGGATGCTAGTCAAGTGTCCTTAGATCAATTCTCTAAATATTTATTTCTCTAGTCTACCTATAACTATGAATTCTATTATCAAAACTAACACTTTCGCTTTTTTATCTAATATCATACCACCAGACTTTGGTCCTTTTATTTTCGAAACTATTAAGGAGAATGTTATCAAGAGGGGTGTTTGTTCCATTTCTTTATGGACGAAAGCTTCTGTCTCACTGTGCTAAATACCATCAATCCCACCTCTCCAAGTGAATACCATCCTATTTATATACTCTCTATCCTATTTTAGATACTGGAATCTATTATTGTCCATGATCAATTTTATTCAAATCTAGCTTCCAACAATCTCCTGTGTCCATGTCAGCGCGATTTCTGTCCTTCCCAATGTACTGTTGGGGCGCTGCTCATTGTCACGGAGAACATTAGCAGTGCTATGGATGATAAATACCAAGTTCTCTTTAGAAGTCTTGTTAGACATCAGCGGCGCTTTCAACTCTGTTGATTTTGACATCCTTCTCTTATTTAGAAAACGTATAAAAATTTGAATGTAGCGGGACTCCAACTCGCGTCTCTTGGGAACCGACCTGGTCGGTTTTGTCGGGTGCGTATTTTTCTTTCTAAATTGTTGAATAATTCTTTAAAAATTTTAAATTCTTAGAACTTTTTTAACAGTTAAAGTTTCTTCTACAGCTCTAGGCTGGTTTCCCGGATACCTACTCCGAAAGTTAAAATTTTGGCAGGTCTTGACCTGCAAAATGCTCTCACATCCAAAGATTGACTGGAAGAAATCTCTATTAGGAATAAGTTTATCTTTGCCTAAACAATATTCTGGACTATGTATCAATCTTTCCATTTTTATACAATAAAGAGCATATATTGTTCTATCGATTAGCTTTATTATTGAATTAGTCTTAGAATTGAGGCCAGCTATAGCGCAGTGGCACAAAGTGTGACTGTAAACACTGGTTGTGAATTCGATCCATACTCAAGGAAATGAAATATTTATTTACATTTATATTTTTATTTCTTCTCTCTGGTGTCGAGGCAAACGGGGGCGTTGAGTTCCACCACTTAACACGGAATGCCTTTAGAAATATGCGGAAAGTCGGGAACGTAGTGTCTAAAAATTAGAAGTACTTATAATAGTCTTTTTGAATAAAGAATATTTTGAATTTGAATTAAACACTACGTTCCCTCTGCCTACTTTGCTGCGTGCGGCATACAGCGTGAACCTGATTGCAAGTTTAATAATTTAATTACATTTATAAATTGTCATATAAAAAAAAGTATTGGTTCTTGTTTTTAAATATATCTCTTTCTCTCTCTCTCTCTATATATATATATATATACATATATATATATATATATACATACATACATACACACATACATACATGCATACATACATACATACATATAAGATACGGGTGAAAAACATAACCCTTAAAAAAAATATATCACACATCTTAGAAATAAAAAATAGAAACATGCTTTCAAATGAATCAGTTACATATATAATATTTATTACTTTATTTGTAAAAAACTTTTTGCTTACTGTATTAATTATCTGCATTGCTATCTATGGAAACGCTACCGATATAATCTGTGCATTTTATAGTAAAATGGCTGACCGAAGCTAGCGTTAGGGCTGTTAGTGTTACTATAGAATATTATTACTAAATTTACTTCTAGTAAATACATTTTCTACAACGTTTATAATACAAATAATTGTAATATATTAAATTACTTAAAAACAACTTATAAATTCATTTAAAATAATAAAATCATGATGGCCACAGTACAAGGAGGTAACAAGCAATGGCCAACACGCCCCGGCGTCCAGCACCAAAACAGTCAAAACGCTGTTAGTTTAACGTTAAATAGAACAATAAACTTATATCCTTTAACAAATTACACATTTGGTACGAAAGAACCGTTGTTCGAGAAAGATGCATCGGTACCAGCCAGGTTTCAGAGGATGCGTGAGGAGTTCAGTAAAATTGGGATGAGACGGTGAGATATTAAAACTTTTATTTCAATTAAAATATCCTTAAAAAAATAATGGCGTAATATAACTTATTTTCAATAGTATATATTTATACAAAGTTAATAAACTGAAGAAAGAAATCACATAAGTTGAGGCCAGTCGTGGCGCAGTTGCACAAAAGTGTGACTATAAAACTGACTTGTTGTGGGTTTAATCCCCACTCGAGGAGATGAAATATTTACTTAAATTTATATTTCCATTTCTTCGCTCTGGTGTCGAGGCAAAGCGCGGCGTTGAGTTTTGCCACTCAACACGCAACGCCTCCAGAATTCGGCAGAAAGTGGGGAATGGAGTGTCTCAACACTAGTTTCCCTCTGCCTACCCTGCTGTGTGCGGGATACAGTGTGAAGCTGATTATACAAAGTTTGAAATACATTTCATTATTTGTAATTTAAGTTACTTTAAACTACACTCCTGGTGTATTTGGGATTTGTGATGAAATATTGTTAATTGTTGATGAATTATTGTTGGAACATCTTTAACATGGGCACAAATCTTTTAGAGGATATTCATATATTAAGTTAAATATTTTCCTAAATGGAAATTACAAATCATTATGATAAAAACTGAGATAAAAGTTATTTCCTACTATTTTGCAAGTTAGGCTAATCACTTTAAAAGACAATTAGATATAACAAAGTAGAGAATTAAAAAGAATATTATTGTATAATTTGTTCAATGTTATTACCACTGAAATTTAAAGTAAATATATAAGACTTTCTCACACTATATGTTTAATTTTTTTGAGATATTTACAGCAAGCCATTTGCATACTATGTCACAAATAATAATAAAAAAAAAATAAAATAAAATAATAATAATAAAACATATTTAATTGTGGATTCTTTACAAATAGTAAATTATTTATGAAGAATTATAATTCTTTTTGTATTTGAAAGCTTGTGCTTCTGGTCTGGTCCCATTATAATTTTGTTCATTTCTGACAATGTTATTCTTGAGAAATCACATAAGTCTAAAATTTGCATTAAGTATGTGCGAGACATAAGTATGAATAACTCAATATCATTCCAACCAATTTCATAAATTTTTTTTTTATTGGAAAGGATACACTTCAAGTGAGCTTAATGTGAGTTTGGTTAGGTTCTGATTATGGGATCTCGTTGCAGTCTGGTTTTTTGTTAAAAATTATAATTATTGAATTTATTATAAAATAAATGTTTCCAGGAAAATATTAATAACGCTTTTAGTATATAAAATATCTCATTTTACTTGTACAGCAATAACATAATAAGTTTTCATTTCTTTTATATTGCTATATAGTATTTGTTGGTATACTGCACAGGCATTGTATGGGGGTTGTCTTGGTTTTGGTGTGGCTTGGAGCACAACTTGTGCCTTGCACTTGGGTATCTTTTGGATTCTTGACTATTTGGATAACTAATTAGTAGATGAATTATTAAATTATTTGAATTATGAATGTAGTTACAACTTATAATTATAATTCGTTGGAGCCGTGGTGGGAAGTGATAGCTATGTAAACACCCCCTGAAGCCTATACCTGTGGTTACAAGTCTCAGACACTGCTCCTAGCTTCACAACATTTAAAGACATACAAGATGATGATTATCCTACCCTTACTACCCTCTTATTATTTATTCATCCATTATTTTATTAATTTCCTACCTGTTTTTTTATTTATTTATTTATAAGCCTTTATTCAGTAATTACAACCTTTTTTAATTGTATATTTCACTTAGATTGTACGATTTGTGATTTGCTTAAGGTCTGTAAATCTGTTTGCCAATTGGCAAAGGCCTCCTCCAACCTCCTACCTGTTTAATAACATTAATCTATACTTATTTTTATAAATCTGAAGAAATTGTTTGGCCAAGTATAGGGCTCTAGTCCTAGTAACAAGGGGTTCAAATTGAAAAATTGCTGTTATGTACTTATATGGTTACAAAGAAACATTTTTTTTTATTGTATACAATTGTATTTCTATTAAAGTATGTTAGTTCAATATATTCACATAAAACTCATTCGGTGTGTAACAGTTCTTTACAAGTTGACTGCAGTTATCTATAATAGCACACACTCTTTCTATGGGAAAATTTTTTACCGGCCAATTGTATGGATTGTTTTATTTAGGAACTTCAAATTCAGCTCTGATGAAATTTGTTTCTTATCTACCTTAACTACCTTTGGCTTAACTACCTTATCTAGAATGGTACATTTGTGCCAACATTTTCATAACTTTTTAATTGACTTCTGTAAGAGAAGGAGGTTATCATTTCAACTGTTTTTTTAATGTTTGTTACCAATCCAGAGCTCCATCTCTGACAATGCTATCTGTGAGCTATATTAGGTATGTGCGGGACAAATGGATGAATAACTCAATATCACTCCCATCAATTCCAATTAATCTTTTTTTTACGGGAAAGGATACACTTCAAGAATAGTTTTGGTTGAAGTTTGGTTAGGTTCTGGTTATGGGATCTGTTTAAAATTTAACAATTTGTTTTTTTTTTTCGTTAAAAATATAGTTATACTGTAATAGTTTACTTTTCGTCAGATGTAAGAATTTCTCATCAATTTTAAAAAAAATGTTCTCATTTTCTACGAATTTAAAAAAAAAGTTATAGGTTCCCAATTCTCCAGAATAATTTTCATAATAAATTTGAAGTGGTGACAATTAAAACGTTGTTGTAGCATTACCTTAACATTGACTTCCGAAATACGTACATGATACGTTTACGTTGACAACATTAATTTGTATAAAGTTAGTTGTTACCGCAACACCTCTATGTAAGAACATGCACCAATGAAATCCAAATTCATCACTGAAAACCGCATTAAAATTGGACCAGTGGTTTTGGAGATATAAGTAATTGGTTTGCACAAACACGAACAAGTATCTTCTCAACTCAAACACTTATAAACTCTCCGTTTCGGGTGGTATCGAATGCTCTTTTACGGGTGCTACATCATATAAGGTAAAATATTTCAAACCTCGTTTCAAATTTAAAAAAACAACCAAGATTTGTCTCGAAGACAGTTTAAACATAGAAATATTGCTATAAAAATAATACTAAACGTTACCGATCTGCCACTTTTCATTCTCAAAAAACATATCTGAACGAGTAAGGGATATTACATACTACGATATACTACGCTACTAAGCCCTACATTGTTATAGACCTTGCTGCCCAATCAATTTGAGATACTGTGTGTTAAGTTGCGGAACTCAACACTGTACTTTATCTTGGCAGAATGTAGAAATGAAAATATTTTGGGCCCACGATTGCAATTTAATCTGTTAAGATGTTTTAAACATATTTCTCTATTTTCAGATCAGTAGAAGGAGTACTGTTAGTACATGAACATGGTTTACCACATGTCCTGCTGTTGCAACTTGGAACTGCCTTCTTCAAGCTGCCTGGTGGAGAATTAAATCCTGGGGAGGTATTTTTGTAGAATTCGTTTTTTGTTTCTGGTTTTGGTGGTGGTGGTATTAACTTTAATTCATATAAGAATGAATTTGAAGTTTAAATTGCACATAGATTCAATTTAAACTTCATTAAATTTGTGCGCTGAATGGCGAATGGAGTGTCTTGACACTAAGGTTAAGGTCCATTAAAATATAAATATATACTCAAGCGTGAAGCTGCTTTGATTTTGATTTATTTTATATAATTTTTAATACAATGGAGAGAAACTAAGAATGTAGTGATCCATCACTACATTTTTGTTATCTTAAATTGTGTGGTTATGAAAGACATATTTTATGGAAGCTAATATTTGAGGCAATATTTTTATATTTGATTTGTTTATTTTAATCATAATGTTATAATTTTTGAATAAAGTCAAGGGAAATTGAGGTTGTGGGTTCGATCCCCACTCGAAGAAATGAAATATTTATTTAAATTTATATTCTCATTTCTTCGCTTTGGTATCGAGGCAAAGCGCGGCGTTGAGTTCCGCCACTTAACACGCAATGTCTTCTGAATTCGGCGGAAACTGAGTGAGGAGTGTCTTAATACTAGGGTCCCATCGCCTACCCAGCAATTTTATATATTTTTAAGTTACTTTTTATTATTATTTGTAAATACAATAGAGGAAAATGACAAAGTAGTTCATGTATCACTGCACATTTTCTTTCTCTTCAGAAATGTATGGGTGTAAAAAACATACACACATATTTTATGGAAATTAACGTGTGAGGCAATTTTTTATGACTTTTTTTTCATCATTACTAATTTTTTTTCTCTTTGCAAAACGCATGGCATTAAAAAAAATTACGTTATTTTATACGTACGAATATTACGGAAACTAACATTTGAAGCAATTTAATATTTTTAAGTTAACTATGCATTATAATTTTTGTAACATTTTTTTTTATTATTTTATTTTAATATTTCAATTAAATGGAAGGAAATTGAGAATGTAGTGATGTATCACTACGTTTTCTTTCTAACCGCAAAATAATCTTCACGTTTTATGGAAATTAACATTTGAGACTTTTTTTATGTTGAAGTTACTAAGTACATTTAGTTTTTTTAATTTTTAAATTAAATGGAGAGAAATTGAGAAAGTGGTGATGTATCACTACATTTCTCTTTCTCTCCGTATATTTTACGGAAATTAACATTTGAGGCAATTTTTGTATATTTTGAACTTACTACTTTTTTTTTAAAGGTAGCGGAAGGAAATTGGGAAAGTGGTCATGCATTACTACATTTTTTCTCTCCGCATATTTTACGGAAATTAACGTTTGAGGCAATATTATATTAAATTTTTATTCTATTAGATTTTATAGTTTTAAAATATTTTTATTTACGTCATCGTAGTGCAGCATCGTAGGTATAGAGCCTTATTATACATGAATATATAAGGTATGATTATATTTAAATTGTTTTGGTTCCCCCAGCCTAATAAGACAGCGCGGTGTTGGGTTCCGACGCTTAACGTTAAACCGAGTCTCAAGTCGTAAATTCCTTACAATGCCTACTAAATTGTGTGGGAGATGCGTGAAAATAATAATATTACGAAGGTGGAAATTGTTTGGTCGAAGGCGCTCATCTCGGGAACTACAAATATGAATTGAAAAACATATTTTGTTAGATAGGCCATTTACAGGGGAATACTATAACCTGAAACTAACTTCAATATACCTGCGTTAAGAATTACCTTCCCCATTAAAATGTCTATTTTATTGTTATATTATACCCATTTTATACAAAATGTTAACATAAATTGAATCCTACATGGTATTCTGATATATAAGCTATGTTACTGAAAAGTTTCATATAAATCGTTTAGTAGTTTTTGCGTGAAAGTGTAACAAACATCCATCTTCACATAATTCTACATTTGTTATATTAATAGGCTTATAAGAATATTTAACTACATACCTTCTAGGACATTGTTTTAAGCGACCTAATAATTTCTTTTATTGTAAAAATTATAGGATGAAATTGAAGGTCTAAAGAGGTTACTTACAGAGACATTGGGAAGACAAGATGGAGTCAAGCAGGATTGGCTTATTGAAGATACGATTGGTAAGTGATTTGATATCAAAATAGTGTCTGACTGTGATGATTTTGGGTTCGAATATCATTAGTGAGAATGATTATATTTGAATTATTTTATTTCTCCCTTCAGTTAATTCAAGGGCGGTGTTGAGATCCGCTGTTTAGTATGCAATCTCTCGATGGTTGCGTGTTGTGTGGGGAACGCAATATCTTAACACTAGGTTCTCTTTGCCTACCCTGCTATGGATGTTACAGCGTGAAGTCGAAAAAATTATTCTGCATATAGCAAGGTAGGTAAGTAGTGGGGACCCGTGTTGAAGCCAATTTTCGGGATACAAGAATGATTAATTATTTTTTTTCCCCACAACCCTCGCATTTACAGTCTATTCTATTAACATATTTTTTTTTATAGGTAACTGGTGGAGACCAAACTTTGAACCACCGCAGTATCCGTACATTCCCCCTCACATAACTAAACCTAAGGAACACAAACGCTTGTTCCTAGTGCAGTTACAGGATAGGGCTTTATTTGCAGTACCCAAAAATTATAAATTAGTAGCAGCCCCATTGTTTGAGTTGTACGACAATGCGCAAGGCTACGGCCCCATAATATCGTCGCTTTCACAAAGTTTGTGTAGGTTCAATTTTGTGTATATGTAAATAATATGTGTGGTTATTATTGTGCATAGTGTGTTAGTGTAACGTTGATAATGGTGGAGTTTTTTGCTATGATATAACTTAATGAGAACTCCTGAATTAGATGGGGATGTATGATGATGAACATAATGACGTATAAAAGGACATTTCAAAAGATAATGTTTACAGGGAAATGGAATAAACTGTGCTTGCTCTTAAAGGAATAAAATAAAACTATAAATATATGGTATATATTACTATATATTTATATTTTTATAAGAATGAACTTTAATTCTGTTTCCCATATACCTACTGTAAACATCTTTTGACATGTCCGTATATACATAGTAAATAAGCTTGAGAATTTATAGTCACATCTCGCTACGTTAAAAAATTTATACGTTTTGTAAGCAAAAATATTTTGTGCGTAATATGTGGTAGTGGAACAGTGTGTGTACTGTAAACGCGATGGTCGTGGGCTCGATTTCCTCTCGAGGAAATGATTATATTAGAATTATTTTCATTTACCCGCTCTGGTAATATGAATTGCGGCATTGAGTTCCACCACACAACATGTTGTCTTGAATTCGGCCGAAAATTTCACCATTATCTATTAATAAGGTAATTTTAACATTACATTTAAGTAGACATATTGTTTTTTTTTTTTTTAATATGAGAAGGAAAATTTTGACTAAAGTATAAGTGAAAGGAAAATGGAGTTTTATTTATTATGTACCTCAAGAAAGAAGATTGTTTATATATTTTATAAGTTATTTATTAATTTTATTCAATCTGTGATATATTAATCTGTGATATATTGGGGGACTGATTTTTATTTTATTTTTTAGCTTCACGCCGTATTCTGCACATAGCAGGATAGGCAGGGAACCCTGGAACGTAGTGTCAAGACACTCTGTTCCCCATGAATATATACTTCCCTTCCTTACTTTCTACCGAATGAGTGCGTGCCTCACATACATATGCCAGGAGAGGTAGGGGAGGGATAGGCACTTTTTCACAATTTAATGAATACAAAAAAACGGGTTTTACAGATAATTAATATTACCATTTCTTATTGCACAAAACATTTGGCTAGATATCTTAGAAACAACTTTTTTTCTCTCTCTCTCTCTCTTTCTCTGCCTACCCTGCATTTAGCAGGCAATTCATCGTGAAGCTTAAAAAAGTTACGAAGAGATGATTATTGATATCCCTTTTTTGTATTGTATTTGACACCGTTATGTCGCAGTAGATGTGAGTTTAAAAGACGATAGTGGTGAGCTCGATTCTAATAGAAAGTATATTTATATTTTGTTTTTTGTACTAAATATATATGTATATAATACAGATTGTAAAAATGGCAATAAGTGTTAAATGTAAATTTATATAAAATTTATTTATACATTGTTAGCTATCTTGTTAGGGAGAGGATAGATTGTCGTAGGAAAATCTAATAATATGTGAATAAATGTTATATTTTGATTAATTATTAACACAACATTTAGTTAAATGTATAAATATTATAATGTCAATGATAAAAATTGTCTAAAATATGAAAGAAATATATATATATATATATATTAGTACGTGATTTGTTAAATGTATGTTCCGCTCAGTTTCTTGGGCCGGTTCTTCTCAGGTCTGAGAATATACTGTATATTTACTGAACTGATGGTAAATTATTTAGTCTTCAAGAAGTGAAGCATGTAAATTCCTTTTTTTAATAAAATTAATTAAGTTCAATCGACGGGGCATTTGGATATATCGCTTGGGGCATTTTGATACATTGATTAGTTTAAAACAAGTCATGGAAATAATAATTTATTATTATTTATTATTATTCCTGACTTTTGTTATTCTGAAAATAATATAATAAGTCTTACGAAATATTAAACTTACCAAATTAACTATTAAGATTATCTTACTTCTTCAGAACAGGATTGTAAAGACTATCCTCCTTATAAACACATGAAACTCAGAAAGCAATACTCAAACATTACTAACTTAAACCTCTTATATTTTAAATAGTAAACTTGAGTAATACTGGAGACCGAGGCCGGGTCTCAAGCGTGCGACTATAGACGCGACGGTTGTAGATGGGAATGGAAGGAATTAATTATATTAATTAGAATTATACTATCGGAGGAATATTTTCATTTCCTTACTTTGGTGGATAAGGAATGAATACAGCCACTGTTAGAAATTATTTTGAATGCTCCAAGTCAGTAATTTTCTTATAATTTCGACACCCTTTGTAAAGTGTTCGCGCTTATAAATTCATCTTGACATATTCGCTCCTTCCATACAGTGACACATTCATACATTGACAAACACAATTTTCTGCGCCCCACGTGACCCTAGACCCTAGTCATTAATACAAGAGCCACCTGCAAGAGTAAACTGTTGGATGTCAATAGAATGCTGTTACAAGCCTGTGAAATAAATATTCACAGAAAAGGACACAATTGACACTAATTGATAAAGGCACATTGGAGGTAAAAAACTCACGTTCATTGCACACATAAATCTATAATGTTCCTTCCTCCTTCACCGCTAGTTATTGTCCCCATTCTTCGATAATCTTTCTCCGCAAGGATTTTGACATATCTGTTACAATTTTTATACATCTTTCGCTAGCTGTGTAAATCGGCGCATTTATATATTTCTATGACCAATAATGTTATAAACAGGGTTATTTATTTATCAAGGGCGGATACCCTCTTCAACCAAGTACAGAACAATTACAGAAAGGCTGCATCTCATAAAAACCTTCAACATCATCCATTTCTGCTGTATTTCTTTTTGAATCAAAGTTGTTGTTTTAATCTCAATATAGCGATTTTTAAGCTTATCTTGTTCAACTATTTCTTGCTCTTGTTGATCAAAAATGGGTTTTCGACATAAGTATGGACGGTTTACATTTTCATTTTAAAATTTCATGTCATTGTCGTTTTTTTAAAGCGGCTGAAAGTGTTATGTAATAATAATAATAGCCTTTCATTCCAATCATATAGTATACATATTAATATCACTATTATGTGCAATGTTACAAGATATCCATAAGTTTAGTGTCCCTATGTATCCTACAGTGGGTGGACCATAGAAGGCCACTGTAACGAATAACACGTTGACCGCCGTGTCACCCACCGGTGGCCGACATAGAGGTATTCCAATTGGGCCGCTGACATATCTGACTTTAGCCGTTTTTTAGCTTTCGTTGGGCCCGTCGGCCTCTACTGTCTTCCTTCGATATGGCCTTAGAATATCTTCATAGTTCTCGAAGATAAGCTCATCAATGTGATAGGTATTTTGGTAAAAATAAAACACATGCATACAGTTTATATAAAAGTGAGTTTTTATTGTTGATTCACGGTAACACAATTAAAATGATTAAAAACAAACAAAATAAAACTAAAAACAGAAAATAAACTTTTACTAAAACATTTCATGCAATAATGTGGTAAAGTTGAACATTCTGAACAATAAGCCTTCACTTTATCTTATCTCTGGCCTATATTCTTCTACCATATTCTTTCATATTATTACTGTAACAGGCTGTACTATACTTTCTCGTCATTCGAGCGAACCTCTGTAAGTGTCCACCTTGTTTTAAGTTACTATACAACAGATAAGATGTTGAGTATTCAATTTAATTTTTAGTTTGCTACAAGTAAACTTGAATGTATTAACATTTCAAAATATAATAATAATAATAAATAACACTTTATTGCACATAAGACTTTACAAGTTTTCATTTTACTTATCCATATAATTTAACAGAATATGTGCAATGGCGGCCTTATCACTGCAAGTGATTTCTTACAGGCAACCACTAAGATATAGTAAACTATTATTAGGACACTTATGTAGGTGCAAAAAGTATTACGAAGTATTTATCACAAACTAAATATATATATAATAAAATTTACATATATATAAACATAAACATATTAATACATATATATATACACACATATATACATACACACATACATACATACATACACACATACATACATACATACATACATACATACATATACAATACTTATGAAAATTAATTATGTATATAACACATATAATAAGATCCGATTATGAGTGCTGTTCAAGGTAGAACTTTTTAAGTTTACGCTTAAAGATTCCAACGGATTGAGATCGTCTAATTTCATCTGGTAGTGCATTCCAAAGTTTCACTGTTTTAATAGTGAAAGAGTCTCCATAACATTTCGTGCGAGATAACGGAATTTCTAGGAGGTTATTGTTACGGGAGCGGAGGTGCTGGGAATGAAGGGTATTCGACCCCAAGAACTTAAACCGTTCTTTGAGGTACGAAGGAGGAGAAGGAGAAGGAGAATATAGTCAAAGAAGAATATCTAGTAATGGTATATTAAAAAGTAGCTAAGATCTGTAAACTCAAGTGTTGGATTCAGATAACATTACTATTTACGAACATAAGTCTAAACAAATTTGTTTTAGACCCAAGGACAAGTTGCCCATCGCCAAAGATGGGCACTATGGACATGACAGATTACATCATTAAGTATGTAATAGTAAGTTAGCCAAACATCATGTTCACCTAAATCGATAAGTAGTATACTTATTTCGGCAAGGAATCGATTGTCTTTTTCGCACATATTCGCACTATATTAGGTATTTTACCTACCTTGTACTATGTACTATGTACGTTATATAAAATGCCGTGTATCTATCACGTTATTTAAAATAATCACTTTTTTTTAGTTTGACAAAAAGATTTTGAGGCATTACCAATTACATGATTTTCAACGTAATTTAACTTTTGTAGTGCATTTTCGCTTTGATTCAAAGAAGTTACACAGCGTCTTAAATCGTTAACTGCTGATATTGCCTGGGCGTGTGACAAAATCGGAGTTGACTCATTTTCTTGATCATTATCACTTCTTGTGTGTTATTCACATTCTCAATAAGATCTTCAATTGATTGAATTTCGTATGATGCCACATCAATCATTATCATCAATGGAAGAATATCCAGGAAAGCCCTGCAGTATTACGGGTTCTTCTTCCAACACGACGTCAACCTCGTTATTTCTGAAACCTGCTTTCTTGAAACAATTTTGAATGGTTTCTGACTTAATTCCTTCCCAAGCTGCTGCAATGTTTAGAATTGCATCATGCACAGTCTAGGGTCGCTTGCTATCAGGGTCTTCTATTTCTCGAAGATAGCGATGTACTAATCTTGTCCTGTAACCTTGTTTAAAGACCTTAATGATGCCCTGTTGCATCGGTTGTAATTTGATTGTCGAATTTGGAGGTAAGTAAACAAGCTTGATATCCTTTAGTTCTACACTTTTAGGGTGAGCGGGGCAGTTATCAATGAAGAGAATTATGCATCTACATTTAATCTGGAAAGAGATGATCTAGAGCGTTCGTTTCATCGATTGGTTAAACAATCAATGAAACGAATGCCGGTCATCCAAGCTCGAGATTGAGCATCATATGTTACAGGGAGCGATCTTACGTTTTTGAAACAACGTGAATTTTTCGCCTTACCAATCACCAGCAAACGTAAATTTTCTGACCCATCAGAATTGGCACAGGCCAGGACAGTCAGTCCCTCTTTACTTTCTTTTCCACCATGACAAATCTGTCCCTTGAAAACATAGGATTTATCTGGCATCATTTTAAAAAATAAACCGAATTCGTCTGAGTTAAAAATGTAAAAAAAAAGGCAAATGTTAAAAATTCGCGCATTCATTGAGATTTTGCAAGTATGGGTAAAATAAGAGTGGAAATTGTTTTTGAAATGTATTTATTCTTCATTATGATATTTATAAAAACAATTGCTTTTTTTCGTATCACATAAAGATACACGACATTTTTGGCAAATTTTAAATGTAAAGCCATTTTGGGAATTTGCACCTCTGCTGCTTATCCAGCTAAACTGCCCATGTCTGATCCAATCTGACGTCTTTCAAAGGAATTGCTTGAGCTGGTCATCGGAACTTCTTCACTACAAGTTCTCTTTGTATTGTGCTCCCACGTTTAGCGCCATTTGCAGGTAGACCCCATTTGCAGAGGGTTTCAGCAAGTTCTAGTCTGAATGTACCCAAATTGAGAAGTTGATCATTTCCTTTTATATTATTTACCCTCTTGAACATAACCCATGAATTTATAACTGCGAGGTCCAGGAAATGATAAAATAAGCGCATGGTCCACTTGCGGCTCTTCATTGTGATGTGATAACGACCTATAAATGAATCTAATAAGTCCACCCCTCCCATGTGGGCATTGAACTCCTTGATGACTTTGGGGCATGGAATAGCAACTCTCTCTTTCTTCGATTTATCAAAGCGTGTAACTGTGGTTGCTGATTCTGCTCCTACGTAAGTGGAAAGAAGGTTAACGCGCTTGTTATCTTTCCACACAACAGCACTTACTTTAATATCATCCACAGTCGCCACGTTTTCCTCAAAGAATCCTCTGGGTACGTTCTTTCTCATTATAGTGTTTTTTTCAGGCAATTTGCAGTTTCTCAATCGGTTTACTCTTACTGTTCCCAGTGAGATAATAGGAAGGAAGGATCCTTCGCTAAATAGGTGACGAGAGGCACAGAAGTATAGAAGTTATCGAAGTATATAATGTGATGCACATAGCGTAGTACCATTCTAGCTTACCTGACGACTGTATTGCCAGACTCTCCCAAATCTGGCTCACCAGGTAAGATGTTGTTTTTGGAGCCCCCTCCACTGTAAACCTCAAATCTATGAGCATATCCTTGTAGACTGTAGATAATTTGAACCCCTACTTGTGGGGTTAATTGGGCATGTATTGTTTTATGTAATGGCTCATTTTGGTTGCACACATCTGCTCGTCTATGGAAAGCCTTTGGTCTAAGGGAACCTTCCCAAACTGGCAGTTGAGCGTTTCCTCAAGAGGTCTTATTTTGAATAGCCTGTCATAGTCTGGATGATCTTTGGGCAAGCATAGCGTATCGTCGGCAAAATGGAGAATGGATCTTATTTATTAAAATTTTTTTAACGGCATAGTTTTTTTATGTGATCATAACCAAATTTTTCACTCCAGTAAGCCCTGGTGTTTGAAAATTTTATAACTGAGGTGTAAATCAGAATGCCTAGGAATTTATTTAGGATATTTTCATTTATAATTTCAGGATTGGAGATTTTTTTTCTGGGCTGCGTATAAGTTATTTTGTTCTACAATTTGCTTTTTTAGATCTGATGTAAAATAAAATGAAAAGAAAATATACGGCGTGTTACAAGAGATCAATGTTTCCGTTATCTGAGTTTCTCCCCTAGAAATAAGGCTGTCTTCAGCAGTAACAAGATTCCGTTTTCGCCAAACCAGAGATCGTTTAGAAATACCTTGTGATCTTCTCTGGGGAGCTGCTTCTTCGGCTTCCAAAATAGGAGGGTCTGGCATATTTTCATCGTTGTCGATTATGAGAGGAGGATCAGCATCCACTTCATCAGACTGGGCATTCTCACCACTATTTTCATCACTATTTTCAAGGTCTCGAAGAACATCTCGAGCTGTTTGATAATAGTGACCTTCATCCTTTACTTCGGAGTCTGGCCAGTCTAAGCCATCTTCTGAATCTTCAAAAGTTTCTAAATATGTACTTTGTAATTTCGCTATCTAGTAATCGCGGCATGCTGAAAAGCAAAATAAAAATCCTTCACCAAACATGTATTTATTTAACAGGCAATGCGCATTGTAGTTTTCCTACAACATACCAGATTTCGCCTAATTCGACAGTAGCATCAAGTGATTTTCAATGTTTTACAACATGAACATGTAATTGAAGATATAATCAAGCAAATAAAAATATGTTATATACTTACATTATATTTTATCAAAGTCCGAACACAGCTACAAAACTTAGTTTCGCGCCACTAGTAAAGTTTTCTTGAAAGTGACATCTGACATTAACTTATTTTCAATGCATAAAAATATTGGATAGTGCCAACATTAAAAAAAGTACAAAATTCGTTCAGAAATACTAGTTGTCAAAATTAACAAAAAATTAAAAGAAGGTCAATTTTATCTGTGATGTTTAGTAGGTTGTTTAAAAAAACCGGCCAAACGGGGACTTGCTTCTGACACCACGACAGACAAAATTTTCCTCAACCAGAACTTCTCCGCTACGGCCCATCGTACGCTTTCCGAAGCGTGCAATTAATATCTTCATCTGATCGTAGAGGGAGTCTTCGATGCATCTGTTTTTAGGCATTGGACAGTTTCTGGGAGTACTCGTTCTTATCACGAACTTGTCGCATCGGGAAAATGTGAGATCAACTTTATAATTGCCTCCCGCCATTTTCTTTTCTTGTCGGCAGCGACATGGAGCCAAGGTGAAATCGGCACTAAAGGTTTCAAGAGTGGCGCCCTTAGCAGTATGCTATGCTGGTCCTAGCAAGCGCATCCCACTTGCGTCGCACGGGACAATCTGCGCTGAACGCATTATGATCGGCGTTTTCCGCCTTTGCGTCAGCGCAGTTGCAACACGGTGGTGGTGCGCCGCCGAGCCAGCCTTCGCACTCTGTCTTCATGTGGGGCCCCCCACAGTGGCTGCACTTTGGCGTGGTTTTTTTACAGAACCGCCTACCGTGCCCGTAGCCAAGGCACTCTGATTTTTTGCAGATCGATGTCCAGTGCCCCCGCAGCAACAGCTCGGTTTCAGACCTTGTGGTACACCCTCATGACGACATGGCCAGTTAGTGGGTTCCGCGCTTTTTGACGGAACTTTACGTCAGCTCGAAATTTGTCGTCCGCGGTACCGTCGTAAAGGGTCCGATTCTGTTTCCTCAGGGCACCCGTAATATCTGCGTCCGTGTTGAACGCGAGGATGTCCCAGTTCCAAAATAAAAATTATCAAAATGATGTGGTTCATTCTTCGTGGAATTGAACGGCACAATCTGATGACTGTTGCCTACTACACCAAGACCAGGTTCATCAGAAGTATTGAATATCCTGTTTTCCCGAAAAAAAATCAAAGTTGTGAGCGTAACCAGACAATGAACACAGAACATATAGCTTGAAACCCCATTTATGGGGCTTGTTGGAGAGGTATTGTTTAATGAAATGCGCACATCTGTTCATCTAAGGACAGTCTGCTCAAATGGTGCCACATTCAAAAATAATTTATTCAAATGTGCCTCTTCAGGTCTTATTTTATGCAGACTGTCGTGGTTTGGGTAACTAACGGGTTTGTGTAATGAGTTGTCATTGAAGTGAATGACGGATCTATTTAGTGTCATCGTTTCCATTATATGTTTGAAGCCATACTTACCCCAATATGATCTTACATTTGGGAAGTGATATAGTGAACTGACAAATATAATAATTCCAAGAAACTGACGATCCCTTTCTGCGTGATTTACAAATTGGTCTTATAAATTACTAATATATCTTGGTTTAAAAATAGCGTAAAATACTGAAATGGTGTTTCTAGTTGGGCAAATCCTGGGGAAAGGTCTGTATTACCTGTAACCTTATGCGGTCTTTACTAAATTCCAAATTGCCTTTTTTCCATATAAGTTGCCTACTTCGTTGCCCCCAGGCCGCTGCACAAATGATAACGATGATAGTGGGTGACTAAGTGAAGTCCCTGGAACTGAAAACTCATGCGGTAGATAGTATTCTTCAATAGGTAAATCAGGATTTGCACTGATCTTTTGCATCTTCTAAATCCTGTATCAGATCTTGTACATTTGAGTAGTAATGTATGTCATTTTCGTCTTCTATAGACTCTTCATCTTCAGAAATGTCTCCATTTTCGAGAACAGATAAAATATTTTCAATATCTTGCTCTGCCAACTGCTTAGACATCCTAAAAAGTGAAAAAAAAATAGTTTAAAGCCCAAATCCAAGAAAATAATAAGCATGCACATAATATGCAACAAACGCATAATGAAAACATTTGGCAACATACAGTTTTATAATTATTTTGATACAACTGTATAATAAAATTTATAACTAAAATATGAAAACCCAATAAGAGTTGAGAATATATATATATATATATATATATATATAGATATATATATATATATATATATAGATATATATATATATATATATATATATATATATATATATATATATATATATATATATATATATATATATATATATATATATATATATATATATATATATATATTTATTCTAATTTTATACCCTTTTTTATGAAAGCTATTTTATCAAAATCTGTTAATAATTCTAATTCTATCATTGTGGACTTTAACATGGCATCCCAACTCAAACCTGGTGCGGTATAGTAATGAGCAGGGTCCAAATCAT
>DWQW01002091.1:0-28870 GCA_018249695.1 Heliconius erato demophoon
CACGCAATGCCTCCAGAATTGGGCAGAAAGTGGGGAACGGAGTGTCTTAACACTAGGTTCCCTCTGCCTACCCTGCTGTGTGCGGGATACAGCGTGAAGCTGATTTATTTATTTATTTTATTTTATTATATTTGTCAATCAATTCTGCTTAAATCAATAATCATGTATTTTAAGCGGGCGAAGCCGTGGGCGGGCCGCTAGTTATGAAATATTTATTGCAATTTTTGTAGCGTTACTTTACTTTACTTTATCCCCCATATAGCAGAGAGAAACTAAGAATGTCGTAACACTCCGTTCTACACTAACAGCTTAAATTCGAACAAGGCGTGTCAATAATATTCTATAAATTTTCTATTAGCTTACAATTGTATTTTAAATATGTAAACTTATCAACGTGATTATGTGTAATTTTTTCTTTTTTGATTTTCTACGCTCTGGTAGAAAAAGTGCGTCGACGCGTTCCGCTAATCAAAACTCAATGTCTCTAAAATTGGGTGGTTAGTAAAGGACAGGGACTTAACACTAATCGTTGAAAAAAAAGGATAGTGTCTTGACACTTGGTTCCTTCTTCCTATTTTGATATGCAAGAAAAACTGGAAACTGCTATTTATTTATATCAACCTAAGCTTTATACCCGAGAAGATAACCAACGAGAGAGAAGCAAAACACTAAATTCTTTCTTAACAAATTGCAAGAATTAGTCCACTTTAGTCTTTATCTGTATCCGGCTGTAATAAAATATGTAAAGGCTCCATCATTCGGCCGCCTAAAGTCATTTTGTTTTATGACAATGACTGACGTAACGTTACGTTTTGCAACAACTTTTGTGCGTCGTAACTGAGTTTAGTGCGTTTTGGTAATTTGCTTTTGGAATTTTGTGTTTTGTATGTTTATTGATGGAGGGAACCCGGGAACTTATTGCTAAGACACTTCGTTCCCATTAAGTAGTACTTTCGATCCCCCTGTTGCAGCCAAATTCAGGCTTTGTTGAGTGGTGGAAATCGAATCCAAAACTGTCGCTGCAACCCTTGTGGCATTGGGCCACGACTGTCTCTTATAAAAATTATAAAGTGAAGTTTAGACTTTTACGTCTTTTTCCACATTTTAACAAAGACGAAGAGCGAAGAAGTATCTTATTACATGTGATCTGCGGGATACGGCGTGGCGCTTTTTTATAAGTAGCGTGTTTATTTTAAACAGTATAAAGTGTTTGGTTCAACAGGCTAATCTCAGAAACTACCAGCTTCAATAAAAAATATATTATTTACATTCCACTTATGGAGAAAGTTATATTCAAGAAATTTATATCTGAAATCATAGAGATTACTTCGGGCACTAAGAAAGTAACACATTGGTAGTGTCATATTTAGTCACAGTCAATATTTAGTTGTAGCTATTTGACCACGAAAGCAAAACCACAAGCAAAAGCCACCATTATATATTATATGATATCACAACATATTTTCAGGAATTTCACATGCATTTTTCAATATAATATAGCTATCAGTGCCTACAGTGTGGAGCCTTCCGCCGCCAGCACGATAATGGCGCGCGCTGTGTGCTTTATTAGCAATGTATATTGAATATTAAAGTCAGCCGTGGCGCAGTGGTGATGAGCTCGTTAAAAGTAATAGTGGTTATGTATTCTTATTTAATGCATTTTTTTTTCATCAAATTCACACTGTATCCCGCGTATAGCGGAGTAGGAAGAGGTATATTAGTTTTAAGATACTCTGTTTCGCAATTTTCGTTCTGTTACCAAAGTGAGAAATAGAAAATGATTCATTTCCCCAAGTGGGAATCGAACCTTCTGTCGCATTTATGGTCCAACTAGGCCATTATTTTTTACAAATTTATGTATTAAGGCAAAAGGGTATGTATAATTTTTTTTAATTAAATCAATTTAAATCAGCTTCACACTGTGAAGCATAAATCAGTATTCCGCGCATAGCCTGGTAGGCAGAGGGAACCTAGTATTAAGACACTCCGTTCCCCACTTTCCGTCGAGTTCTGGAGGTATTGCGTGTTGAGTGACGCAACTCACCGCCGCGCTTTATCTCGACATTAGAGCGAAGAAATGAAAATTTAAATAGAAATAAATATTTCATTTCCTCGAGTGGAGACCGCACCCACATCCAGTCAATTTTACAATCACACTTTGTGTCCCTGCGCCACGACTGGTCTCATTCTTCAGAACTTTTTCACAAATATGATAAATTTGATATGATACTAATAACTTCTGCTGCTGCTGATTTTCAAGTGCCATGATTGGACAACTAATACTAGATAGAACATAGATGCTGTATATTACATCTTCACGCTATATCCCGCTCATATCAGCATAGGCAGAGAGCCTTGATATTAGTATTATTTTTAATATTTTGACAAACCACGGCATTGAGCTTAGCACCTCTACACGTAATATCTCAAAAAATAGATTTTAAGTCGAACACTAATCCATTGACACAATTTTTCTTACTTCCCTGCGTGATACAGCGTGAAGATAAAAAAAAATCATTTGTTGGTTACATTATTACCAAACCAGAAGAAAATAGGTGGTCCAAATATCATAAAAACAAAAGCTTAACATTATATACGTTTCGGCTGATACCAAAATAAAAAGAAAAATCCATATATATCTAAGCTCAAAAAGAAATAGCAAATAAACAGCCAGTGAACTTGGCATCTATACAAAGAAACCAATGTAACTGTAAAAACTATTCTAAACTAAATAAATAGTAAATTTTTCTTTGACGTTAGGTTAAAATTGGAAATAGTCTATATTTTTTTTAAGTTCACGCTGTATCCCGTATAAAGCAAAGTAGGCAAAAGGAACCTTTCTCTTAAGACAACCGTCCCTCATTTTCTTGTTCCTCCTCCTTCCTCTTCCTCTTTGCTTTTTTTCCAGAGCAAAGAAATGAAAATAATAATTGTTTCAATTCCTCGAGCGAGAATCGAACCACCTTAACATGACAGTCGCACGCTTGTTCCATTAACTTGTGTAACGATCCATAACAGAATGAAATGTGTAGGTAAATAATATAATTATTAAAAAAAAATAGTAATTTAAAAAACAAAATTATAAGTATAATTTATAATATTATTCAATTTATTGGTTACTATAAATACAATCTTATAAATAATAGTTTAGTTTAGTTCTTTAATTACACGTTCCGTTCACAAGTAATATACCGTAGGTAAAACACACAGATATAAAATATTTTTATTAAAAATAATTTAATAATTATAATTAAATTATTGTGTATTATAATTTTTTAAAATTGTATTAAATATCATGTTGGCTGAATAAGCTACTGTCAACGTCAAAGTCAAGAAAAAGGAGAGAAAGAGATAAAAATGGCGTACGCGTCTGGTGAAGGATTGATGTTCAAAATGTTTAGAGAAGTTATAATTTATAAATAATATATATTTAGTTATATTTAATATATAAAAAGCATGTGAGTTAGTAAATATAATAGTGATATAAATATTCGTAACTGGTAAGTTAAGTTATAAGTGTTGTCATTATTTAAGATTGCTTGTTTTGGAATACTTCGTCGGTAAGTTCTTAATAGATTATTATTAAAACAAAGAAGACTAATATTAATTCCATTAATATACAAAGATAAATATTATTTAATTATTAAGTTGAAATAAATGCATAAAGATGTTTTAGGAGGTATTTAAAATTACATTTTTAATAATACGTAGAATGCTTACCGCCATCTTTGTTAGATGCGTGTGTATGAATTGTGAAATTAAAGTTATATAAATAAATTAAAGGTAAATTATATTTAGGTATTAATTTATTGTTTATACATATTATATAAATGCTAAAATAATATTATAAATATAAATTCTTAACTGAGAATCGAATTCACAACCTGTCGTATTTACAGTCACACGCCCCTGAGCCACGACTCGTCTTAATATAGATAGACGCTGTGACGTTCTTTAATGAATGCACACTAAATAAAATATAAAGTGAAGATTTGTTTTTATAAAACATCAAGCAGCTAACGCAATTATGTAAACGGAAAGAAATCTTTCCGGGATGCTCATTTAAAATATCCTCGTAGCACAGTCGTAACGAACGTAGAGTCGTAATACAATGCGAGTTCGAATTCATAAAAAAATATATATTCTCTTTTTCAGCTTCACGCTGTTCACATTCCTTTCTTCACTTTCAGCTCAATTTTTTGAAACATTTCGTGTTGAGAAGAGACACTCAACGTCTTGTTTTATTTGGTTACCAAAACAAAAAAGGAATATAATTAAATCTCTGATTGAGAATCGAACCCACAATTATCGCATTAACAGTTGGATACTCTGCCACTGTGCCTAGACGGCTTAAACCAAGCAAATTAAAATAATTAAAATTACCATTCGTTATAATAACATCTTTACGTACAACGTTCCGGGAGCGTCACGTTTTCATTACATCGTTTAATTCCGTAATAGACTTTATCTTATTACAGTCCTAGTAAAGTGACTTTAATTAAATAAATATAACAAAATTGTATTGCTGTGGTACGTGCCTATAATGTGTAGGGTTGTGAGTTCGAATCTAAGTCTGGGGATGCTTTTTTTGTTGCACGCATCACCTCGACTAACAGATAAATTTGTGTTTAGCTTCGCACTGTATCCCGATAAAGCAGAATAAGAGGAAAAGTTTGTGTAGTTAAACGCACTAATCTCAGGAACTACTGGTTTAAATAAAAGTGTATATCATTGTTGGGTATGATATATAGCATATGTTATACCCAAATCTCAGTTAGAGACCATGCTGGCGTAGTTCCACAAGCCTTTAACTGAAAATGTGATATTTGTAGGCTCGATTTCTATTCGGGGAAGGTAAATATTTAATATTTTGATTCCCCCCTCTGGAGACAAAGCAAAGCGCTGGGTTGAGTTTCACCACTCAATACGCAATGCGTCAAGAAATCATTGAAAAGTGGAGAACAACAGTGTCCTAATGGGAACGGAGTATCTTAACACTAGGTTCCCAGGTTCCCTCCACCTTCCCTGCTAATTGCGAAATACAACATGAAGCTAAAAATACTTATTTATTTCCATTTGACGGGAAAAGAGCCGTAGGTATAATATTTTAAATATATTACATTATGAATGAGGACCTTCACTTTAAATTACTTTGATTCCTTTTAAAATAACTGTTTATCTTTTAACCGACGTTTGTGAATAGGATTGCCTTTTGCCTCTTAAACCGAAGGTTACAACAGTCAAACTCATAATATTCACCTTTTTACCTTTCTAAAGCTTATAAAAACCTAATTTACTAAAGGTTCGTAAGTAATTTGCGTCTCATATTTTAATTTATATGTAGTTTTTAATGTTTTGAACAACATTTTAAATTATTAAAAGGAAATATATATGGACAACCACATGTTTGGCAGCGATAGGCGGAATTTTAAAAAGAGTTTTATGATTGTGATGATGCATCAAACTCAAGTAACAGCAAAACGCTGAGTCTTGATGTAACTGATGCCGAAATCAGTATCAAAGAAATGTAGAGTGCTATTTATGCTGGAAATCAGGGGAGGTCTCAGACGATTGTCGAGGTCATCCTGATTTTTGTAAAAATGCAAAGGTTCACAGATAGAATGCGCAATTCATAAGGCTATTAGTTTGATTAGCTTGGATAGTAAAGTTTATGTTAAAATATTAGCGAGAATAATGCAAGACAGATACCACAGGCTCTGAGAGAGGCTTGGAATAGGGTGTATGAATCAGATCTTTTTCATCTGCATTATCATAGCAAAACTCTTGGTCGTTGACCTAAAAGTTTTCTGTGCTCTTGTGCACTTAGAAAGCGGACCCTTGCTGCAGATCGTAAAGTAACTAAAGTTTCTTTACAGCGATCACTCAGTCTGCATGCGAGTAGGAGCTGGCATGTTGCCTTGGTTTGACATCCAATCGGGTGTTAAACAAGGTTGCGCCATGTCAGCTTCGTTGTTCAATTTGTATTTGGATAGCGGTATCCAAGGAGTGAAACAAAGTGATATACTGCTGTACGCAGATATACAGTGCTCATTTAGAAAACGTATAAAAATTTTTGAACGCAGTGGGATTCGAAACCGCGCCGCTGCGTTCAAAAATTTTTATACGTTTTCTAAATAAGTATTTTTCTTTCCTAAGTGTGGAATAACACTTTAAAAATGTTTAAAATATACAGTGCTCATTGCATCATCAGAATGCGAGTTGCAGGCATTAGTCACCACTCTGAAAGAAGGGTGTGAATATAATGGTCCAAGCCTCAATGCGAATAAGACAAAGGCTCTGGTTTTTGAAAGAGATGAAGAAAGGACGGAATGCAAGATCAGTGTAAATGGCAAGATATTAGAACTAGTGAATGAAGTGGTATATTTGAAAGGTGTGTTCAGTAGAGATGGAAGATACGAAATGGATGCTCATAAGCGTACTGCAGCCGGTTAACGGCAGCGCAACGTCAGCACAGCTACATGTTTGGCCGTATACAATGCACTGTTGGTACCGACGCTGTTATACCGTAGCGAAATATGGATATTACAGAAGAAGAATGAAAGAAAGATGAATGCTGTGGAGATGCGATTTCTTCGTAGGTTATGCGAATTCGCAATAAAGAGACACACAGAATGGCAGAAACTAGCGGGGATGTCACGGTGAATGAAGAAGAACGTGCTCAGCTGATGTAGTTCTCTTACTACGCCCATATGGATACAGTGTGAAGCTAAGGAAGCTACGAAGTGCTATGTCATGCAACGAAAAAGGAACCAATAGAAAAGACTGCGCTTTTCAGCTTGTTTACAATTGTAAAGAACCTAATAAGACTGGAAAAGCAATTCAAATCACTTATATTGCTTACCAGTCGTCACTCGCAACTTGTTTAGGTGGGTTTAAGACGTAAAGTGGAAAACCCCGTATTTTCCCTATAGAAATATTGAGAAATTCCTTCTTAGTGCTCCCCTAGATTCTGATGTACGTCTGGACGTAGAGTTCAGTGGTTTCATCTGTCACTCACTAAGTAACGGAAGATTTTTATATTATTATACAGATACATTTCTAGCGTTGGATTCGTAACTTGTCACGTAATATCCCAAAATTAGACGTAAAGTTAACGGAGTGTTTTCACATTATGTTATCTCCGCGTTTCTCTCTCTTCTGTTTGCCTTGACTAGATTTTTTTAGCTTCATGCTGTATTCCGCACATAGCAGGGTAGATTGACGAAACCTGGGAACCTAGTATTAAGATACTCCGTTCCTATTAAAACAAATCCGTTCCTTATTTTACGTCAAATTCAGGAAGCATAGCAGGGTGAGTGGCGGAACTCAACAATTTGAATAATCCATTCAGCCTTCAATTAAAAAAACTCTCTTGTTAAAATGTAATTATGATGTGCTTGTGTGATATTTTTGTGAATTGACCTAACATTTATAATGTTATTTTTACGTTTCTCTAGTTATGTGGAATTATTACAGTAAATAAAAATAATAAGTTTTGCATAAAAAATGTTTTAAATTATTTATGGGAAAATGTTTTAGACCAACGATCAAATCAACGATCCCTTTCTTATTCCAAATAACTTAAGCACGTTACCACAGGGAAAAAATAACAAATAATTTGTTTCCCTAAGAGTAAATCGAACCCACAACCGTCTCAACAATATAATCACTATAAAAAACTGACCATTTGGCCCCAATCATGTTAAAGAGCTTTTAAAAGCTCAGCCCAAATGTAGCTTATGATTTTGAATACGACGCTTTCAAAATATGAATATTGTTTATAGGTGACCTGTTATTAACTAGAATTAGACCATTGAGTGCCTTTTACAACTTGGTTGAATGTGGCCGTAATGGCTTACTTGTATAATATGTATATGTATTAGGTGGATAGTCGTCTGACTGTAAATGCAACAGTTATAGGTTCGATTTTAATTTAGGTACTTAACTTAGCTTCACGCTGTATCTCTGGCGGTAGCTAAACGCTACGGTCTCTTCTTACCTCTTTCGCCTCGTCCACTGCCATCAACCTCTCAACCTCCTCATACATGCCCTCCACAGTGTCCTCATGCTTTTTACGTGACCTTCCCCCAGTATCTTTGATATTATTTCTTTGAACGTCAACAAAGGTTTCCCTTTTCTGAAGATGAATGGAATATTTTCATATTTTTTACTCTGCTTTGTTGCGGGCACAACACTGAAGAAAAATAATTTATGTATTATAATTCCTGAGTGGGAATCGTATCCACAGTGATACCTCGATTTTCATCACTTTTACAGTCATACGCTGCCCACTGAGCCTTGGTGGCTTCACTTCACTTTTAGATTACTTGACTTATACATTATCATACACTAAAACACGCCTAAAATTGACCAAACAGTCTTTTATTACGAAATTCCACGCGACAGTTTCTGAGATTAAAGCGTACAACTGTTTAACGACGTACTGACACGTAGAGTGAAGATAGCGCGGGATTGGAAGTTAAAAAAAATTATATACTTTATATACGTAGATTAAGTTGTAAGCGGTCTCTACCGCACTTATTATGAGGTATGTTGTGGAGAACTCTTTGACACGGTACCTGTTGCGGAATTTTCTAACCACACAGTACGCTACACACCCAAATATCATCATCACTATCAGGATACGTCCTACGTCCTACTACTGTACGATTTCTTAGATACGGTTCCTTCCACGCGCCACGCCGCTTCCGAAACTGTGGAATGGGCTACCTGCGGCAGTGTCTCCAGGTCAATACGACATGGATACCTACAAAATGCCCACCTTGGCGGCCGGCAACGCGCCTATAGTTCTTGTAGTGTTACACGGGGACGAGGGCCGCGGTGATACTCACCATCAGGTGAACTGCGCGCTTATTTTTCTTTTTTGTTTTCATAAAAAAATGTATTTTTATGGCTTAAGAGAAGCTTTTTGTGAAGTGCATGAATGAACATGATGGGTCATTATCAATTGCACCTTAGATAAATGTTTATATTATTATATAGAATACTATATTATATTATACTATATTATACTAAACCACTTTGCAGTCCACGTATTGATAGTGTGGGTATGTGAAGGTGTCGTTGAAGGTTAAAGAGCACAGTGCAATGCCTGTAGCTTGTGACACAAGTGTAGGTTTGAGGAGACAATCAGTAAATAAAAAAATATTTGACGCTATATCCCGCACACAGCAAGGTAGACAAAGGAAACTTAGTGTTAAGATACTTTGTTTCGCATTTTCCGCCAAATTGTAGGGTTGCGTGGCAGATCTACCGCGCCACCAGAGCTAATAAAAATATAAAATATTTCATTTCCTCTCCACAACCTTTTCCACAACCTGTCGCTTTCCTCTCCACAACCTGTCGCTTAACAATAATTTTTACAATTTTGATTCAATATATAATTAATATTAAAAAAAATATATACAAAAAAATAAAAGAATGCCAGACAAATTGAAATAATAGTTCAAAAATCGCTTACTCACACCTTGGACCCTTCAGACGGGATCCAAAAAATAGGGCATCTGGTAAATTCGTGGATAAACTCGTATATTACACTTAATGTATACTTCCTCATGCTGGCGCGTTGTTATTTTTGTTTAGACGGAAATTTTATTATTTTGTATGAAGACTTCACATTTCTAAGTAATTTATTAGGGATCTTTCATTGTAAAGGGGACGTCTCAATTTTCTTTGTTGCTTCGAGGAAACAAACGTGTTTTAGGTGTAATGTAATAATATACACTCATTTTCTTTTCGCTTGAGCTTTTTGTTGTGAAATATAGTGTTTGATCATTTCTTAACCAATTTCTGTAAAAAGAGGAAGTTGTTCAACTGTTTTTTTTTTCATGGTTGTTCAGTACTTTTGACCGGGTGAACCGATTTTGATGATCCTTTTTTTTATTTAAAAACTAGTGCTTCCCGTGTGGTTCTATTTCTGATAATGGTGTCCATGAGAAAGTCACATTAGTCTTAAATTTGCATTAAGTATATATGCTACAAATAGACGAATAACTCAATATCCCGCCAACCAATTTAACCGATTAGAAGTCAGTTTATTTGTTAAAAATTATCAATATTATTTAAAAACTTAAGAACATTTGAACGTAACAGGATTTGAACCCGCGCCTCTTGGAAACCATACAAGGTCCTTTTGTTTACCGTTAAAGTTCATATAGTCGAGTATCGTGCTACGGTGAAATTCGCTTTCTACAACGCTTGTACAACTACAACTTGCTTGTTGTTAGCCTAGCATAGTTAATAAGTATTTTTCTTTCTTTACTGTGTGGTTATTTAAAAAAAATATATTAAGAAAATAAGAAGTAATTTGACGTAGCTCGATAAGAACGTATGCCTTAGTTAGTCAGAGCGCTTGGACTATTCCAACCCGCCCGGGTTTAAATCACGCTACGTTCAAAATTTTTAAACGTTTTCTTAATAAATATTTTTCTTTTCTAAGCGTGGAATAATACGTACTTCAAAAATGTTAAAAAAAAGATTTACGCTGAATCCTGGATACAGCAGAATAGTCAGAGTGCTTAGTGTTAAGACATTCCGTTCCCTATGTAATAATTTAAAAATATTGGCAAGTTGAACATCTATTCTGAGATTGCAGCCCGGAACCATAAATCATTTCGCAAATCCCATCAAAATTGTACCAAGAGGGTGTTGTTTTTAAAACCTAACCTAAACGATATTACGATCGTAAACCCAGTCACTGCACATGGCTAGAGAGCTACGCCTACACGGGCGCGGCCGAATAAACTTAGGTGTTGCCTTCTTTATGCTTCCTAACTTTTGATAACCTTAGGATATTATACTGAAAATACATTTCTAATTATTATAGTAATTAATTAAATTAATTATTCAGCTTCACGCTGTATACCTTACCTTGTGTTAAAACTCTCCGTTCCCCACTTTCCGCCGAGTTCTGGAGGCATTGCGTGTTGAGTGGCGAAACTCCACGCCGCGCTTTGCCTCGACACCAGAGCAAAGAAATAAAAATATAAATTTAAATAAATATTTCATTTGCTGGAGTGGGGATCGAACCCACAACCAGTCAATTTTACAGTCACACTTTGTGACTCTGCGCCACGACTGGCCTCGTTTATTATTATAGTAACTTATTGTATATTTTTTTACTTAACAATATTAGTTATATAACAAGAAAAAATATCTAGAAATAAGAGACCATCGTGGTCGAGTAAGCTCATCCGTTGTGGGTTCGAATCTCACTTAGTGGAATGAATTAATTTCAGTTCCTCGTCCTGGTAAGATGATAAAGCGAAACTGGAGAACGTAATGTCTTAACACTAATGTTCTCTCCGCCTATCCTGCTTTGCGTGATACAGCGTGAAAATGCTTTTTGTTTAAATCTATTCTAAAATAGTATATACTATAGAGAAATTTCATAAAAAACCGAAACCCAAATAGATTTCGAATGGAAGTTGGCAATGATTCTGATTTAGTAGAAGCGTAAACTGATAAACGAGTTAGGCTTAGGCTAAAGTGATTTTTTAAAACTGAAAAATTGCACAAAAATTTTGTAAGTTTCGTGACAATTTTTATTTAAATGTACTGACTGTACTAACGCTGTAATTTTTATGTGAGTAGCTAGCTTTAAGTGGAGGAGTTCAACGCCGCGCTTTGCCTACCAGAGCATAGAAATGAAATTTATTCCCCAAGAGAAGTCAAACCCACGACCGTCTTGCTTACAGTTACAAGCCGTGCCTTAGCTCCACGGTCACTTATGGTTTTTATTGAATTGTTATTTTTTAATGTCGTGTAGTGTATAAGTAAATAATATTTTTTTTATATTCAAGCTCTTACATGGCGTGTTGAGTGGCATGTAACTCAACGCCGTGATTCACCTTGCTTGTTACCAGAGCAAAGAAATGAAAATAATTATTTTCCTTGACTTGGAATCGAATCCACAATCACTATGCAATAAATGCATATTATAATTTAACAAGAACCTCAGAAGACATAAGCTAAGTAAATTTAACTCAGACCACTCAAAGTTCAAGCATGCTTTTCAATTTAACTTTTAAGTACTGCAAGGAGCTTTTTAAAAATGGCGACGGATTTGAACCCGTAACTCCTGTTTTAAATTTACAAACTTTTCATTAATATCTACACAAAAAAGTTAAGATTTATTTTTTTATAACTTTGCCCATCGACCTTAGAATACTAAGTTTTTTGAGCCCCATTACCACCCCAATTTTGGAGACATCACGGGATGTGTGGTGGAATTCCACGCCGTGTATTGATATATTGTTTATAGATAAAGATCTGTGTTAGTTAGCTTATTTAGCACATTACATTATTAGGCCAGTCGTGGCGCAGGGGCACACAGTGTGACTGTAAAATCGACTGGTTGTGGGTTCAATCCCCACTCGAGGAGATGAAATATTTATTGAAATGTATATTTTCATTTCTTCGCTCTGGTGTAGAAGCGAAACACGGCGTTAAGTTCCGCCACTCAACACGCAATGTCTCCAGAACGGCGGAAAGTGGGGAACTACCCTGCTGTGTGCGGGATACAGCGTGAAGCTGATTTTTTATTATTTTATCTCTTTGTTTTGACCATTCTTATGGTAATTTTATTAAAACAGTTAGTTTGGTCTATTGAAAATTACGGCTTGACCCTAGAGGCACTCAGCCTAGTCTACTTTTTCTAGCTTCACTATGTATCCCGTACACCTCAGAGAACCTGGAAACCTAGTATTAGGATACTTCGTTCCCAATGGGACACTTCCGTCCCCTCTTACAACACACGGGGAAAAGCGGGATTCAACACCGCACCGAAAATGAAAATATTAAATATTTTATTTCCTCGAGTGGGCATCGTACCCACAACCTTTCGCGTGTACAGTAGCACGCTTGTGCTCCTGTCCCACAACTAGCCTAGCCTATGTGGAAAAAAGCGTAAAGCTAAGAAAAATGTATGTACCTATGTTAAATATAATGCAAATATTTACCTTAAACTCAATTCAAACCTGCACTAACATCAATATTAAGGTAGACGCGCTTAAAAAACTCTGCTTCAAGCTGTATCCAACACAAAGCACACAGTTAGGGTAGGCAGAGAGAACCTAGTGTTAAGACACTCCGTTCCTCACTTTCCGCGGAATTCTGAAAGTATTGCGTGTTTGCATGGTGCAAATTAACGACACTCTTTGTCTCAACACCAAAGCACACAAACAGAATTATAAATTTAAATAAATATTTCATTTCCTCGAGTAGTAATCGAACCCACAACCAGTCGCGTTTACAGTCACACTTTGTGCCCCTGCGCCACGACTGGCTATCGTTTCATACTCATATTATAATTTAAAATTTTAGTTTAATAATCTGTGTACGGTAACAACGTGTCTAATAAAGATGCAATCACGGCACGTAAATGTCGCGCTTTATTTTGCCCAAAGATTTATAGAATCACAGTATAAGCTGGAAGTAGAGACTGCAATATATAAAAAAAATATATAAAAAAATAATATAATTTGTTTATATTTTAATTTTTTAAAATGTATGTTATAGATAAGTTTTGTTTATAGTTTAGAATTTTCAATGTTTATTACATTGAAAATTCTAAACTATAAACATCACTCATCTATTTTCCTTTTGTTTCAATATTACATGTGTGTCAATTAGTGTGTACCTACTAAAAATAAATATTCAAAAACTTATTAAAATTTGAACGACGCGGGATTCGAATATGCTCCTTTTGTAGGTAGGCAGAGGGAATCTAGGAACCTAGAATTAGGGCACAGGTTGGAATTGAGAGGCATTTCGTCACAATTACCTTGGGCACTTAGAAGGTGTCGTACACATCTCTCAGCTATTTCCATTTGACCACAGGGACTAAGCCACAGCAAATAAAACCCTACACAGAGCTGAGTAGGCTGCGAGAACCTGGGGACCTAGTATTTAGATACTCTATTTCCATTAAGCCACTTCCATTCTCATTTTCCGTTTAATTTTGAAGACATTGTCTTTTGAGTTGCAGAATTCAATGCTGCACTTCGTCTTAATACCAGAGCTAGGAAATGAAAATATTAAACAGGAAAGTAAATTTCGTCGAGTGGAAATCAAACCCAAAACCTTTCGCATATTACTCCACGACAAGTTTTTCACAATTTTACTTTAGTTTCTTTCTAACACATAATGTGATAGGTGGGTACTGCGTGATATGTTAGGGCTGTTGTGTCATGTGCCTCGTAGGAGGACAAAATCAACTAAATGAAGAGTTTTATAGAGTTCGTTTGTTTATTTATTATTAGGAAGTATAATAATAATATTCATGAAATAAAATTAGTTAAAAGAGGAAATATAAAACGTATAACAATTTTGAACGTAGCGGGACTCGAACCCGCGCCTTATGGAAACCGACCCGCTATTTCCCATATTGCTATAGGGGGTACTCAGAGAGGACCTAGTGTTAAAGCACTCCGTTTTGGGAGGTTGGAAACCTCCTACTCAATTTTCGAGACATCTCGTTTTGAGCGACGGAAAGTGTTGCCAGCTTTTATTACCAGAGCGAAGAAATGAAAATAATTAATTCTCTGTACCAAAATTGAATCCACTACTATAGCTTTTACAAACAAATGGTGTCTCTCTACATCTGCAGATAGATAAGTAAATATAAAATAGAGAAAGATAAGCACACTGTGTCCCGGGCATAGCAGGGTAGCATGAGGAAACCTGGGAACCTAGCCTAGCCTTATTTTATTTATTTTATTGCGGAACTCAATGCTGCGCTTTGCCTCGTTACCATAGCGAGAAAATTTAAATTAAACAATTCATTCCCTCTAATAAGAATCGAACTCACACCCGTCGTGCACACAATTCTGCCCCTGCGCCACGACAGCCTCTACGACGGTGTATACAGCGTGAAGCTAAAAAAAGAAATTTTCAACCTTTTAACTATTTACGTTATTTCTCATATTAAGCTTAAAATATTTTTCAAAAACTAAATTACATAAGCGACATGCTATAAAAATGCAATCACGGTACGAAACCTGCAGGCGAACTGTAAAACTGTCACACATTATTCCCGTATAAGAATTTATGCGCCATAATCAGTACACAGAGTAACAAGAGATAGAGGGTTCGTGAAAATAATTTTGCTTATATTTTTTTTGATAAGTTTTACACGCGGTTTCGCTTGAAAAGAATTAGTTTTAAATGTCATAAGTATCTCTGACCGTAGGTACTGTGGTTAACTTTTTTTTAACTTCATGTTGTAGCAGGGTAGGCAAAGGCAAACTGGGAACCTGATTTTAAGATTTATTTACATTTGATTTTCACTTTTTCGTTCTGGTGACGAAGCAATGCGCGGTATTTATTGGCTTCCGCCACTTAACACCCAATGCGTTCAGAATTAGGCGAAACGTGGGAAACAAAAGAGTCAATACATGGGAACAGAGCATCTTAATACTAAGTTCCCAGGTTCCCGCTGCCTACTCAGCTATGTGCGAGATAAGGTGTCTTATAAAACTAAAGTTTCTCGAATAGGTTTCTTATGTTAAAGGAGCATTAAGAGTAGATTTAAACTCTTATGGAAAATGAAACCTAATTACATTACCTTTTAGAGTTTACACAAGTCAATTCGCGAGCGTCTTGTTAAGTATTTGTTCGCAAGGATTTGTTCTGGCGGAACTCAACGCCGCGCTTTGCCTCTTTACCATATTAAACAAATAAAAATATTCATAAATAATAACACTCCAAGTGAGAATCGAACTCACGCTGCGCCATAACGGCCTCAATATATATAATGCGTAAATAACACTTAGATACACTAACGAAATGTCCATTTTATTAACAATTATAAAATAATTTATTTATAAAATAATATTTTATTTTATAAATATATATTTAATTCGAAACCATCGTGACGCAGTAGGAAAACATCTGACTGTAAGCGCGACTACTGTAGGTTCGATTCCCGCTCAAAAAACAAAGCGTGACTGTGAATGTCTCCCTACTACTCAACACGCAGTATCTCGAAAAATTGGACATAATGGAGGGAATTGTGGGTAACAGAGTGTCTTAACACTGGGCTGTCTGCTTACTCTTCTATAGGTGGCATACAGTGTGAAGCAAATAAAATATATTATTCTATATTGCTACTTCACACGAAAGGCCTCTACAAAATTGAACAACGCGTCTGTAACGTCACTTCATGTACAGTTTTCGCAAATTAAATCGTATTATATCCATTAATAATGTAATGTCATTAAAATTTTAAATAGTTTCCAATTTTCAGCTACCAATTTTATGCAAATTTATAAACTAGTGGAAGCACCTGGCGTCACTCCTAGTATATGTTTAAAAATCTGCAATTATTGAATGACGCAGATAGCTGATATTTAAAAAGTAGGTAACATGAAGATTTTTACGTTTTAATCCTAGCCAAATAGCTAAAGAGAATGTCCAAAAAACGCCAAAATCTACCTGCATACCTCTTGCTCCATTCACTGTTATCAACCCCTTACACGTCGTCCAGAGGTAAAATCGGATATGAATCCGTGACCTCCAGTTTAAGCCAAAAGGTTTAAAAACTATGTGTTCAAGATAGCAGGATAGACAGAGGGAACCTTGTATTAAGACTCCGATGCCCACAATTCCATTTTATCTGGTAATTTTTTTAAGACATTGAGTGTTCGTAAAATTCACAGTCGCGCTTTATCTTCTTGAACAGGAATAAAGACATTTTATGCTTAACTTTCTGCCTCACTTCCAGATATTACTTACTGAGTGGCGAAACTGAACTCCGCATTTTTCTTTCTAACATATAAAAACAATTATTTTATTCATCACACATAAAACCATCGCGTTTACAATAAAAAAAAAATATAAACACAAAATAAAGCCACCATCCCCTAGACTATAATTCCGATAGCCGTCTCTATTAGATCACGAGTCAGCAAAATAGCAAATAGGCATTTGTAACAAATTGGTTAAAAGGCGGTTTTATTTCCAATTTTCAACTATCAAAGGTTTTAGAATTAGTTTCACTTTAAATTCAAATTGCTTTTGCTTTGAAATGTTCATAGCTTTTCAGTTTTAGAACTTGATTATGGTTTAGGATTCTTTATTGTGATAGCTTCACGCTCTATCCCGCATATAGCAGAGTAAGAAGGAAACTAATGTTTATTTTATTACTTGACACTGACCCGTTCTCTCGCAACCCAGTGTTAAGACACTCTGTTTCCTCCTACGCGTACAAAAATAATGTTTTATCTAATGAACCAGTGGATCCAATTATTTTAACAAAACAAAGTCATCTGCTTTATTGTAATTTTTGCTAGCGTCACTCTGTGTTCTGCACACAGCAGGATAGTCAAAGAACCCAGTGTTAAGACACTCTGTTTCCCATTTTCCGTCGAATTCTGGAGGCATTGTGTGTTGGTTATCGGAACTCAACGCCACGCTTCGCTTTAATTTAATTTCCTCGAAATGGAATCGAACTTACAACTTGTCGCGTTTAAGTCACACGTTGTGGCCCTGCGCCCCGACTAGAGTGCTTTATAAAATTGGTAGTATACCTATATTTTAAAAATTTTAGAATCAATATCAATTCATAATAATATTTTTTGTCTATTTTAGAGGCCAGTCGTGGCGCAGGTGCACAAAGAATCAAAAGTGTGGAATGGAGTGTCTTAGCACTAGGTTTCCTTTACCTACCTTGATGTGTGCGGGATACAGCGTGAAACTGAGTTATCTATTTTAGATATACTACTAGTAACTGTATTTATTAATGGTCTTCTCACATTTCCTGCACGACCTCAACAGAATACAATATTTATATTAACTAAAATTTCAATACACGAACGTCCCCACAGAGCGAAGCCGCCAGCCATATTGATTTTTATTGTTATTACAAAATATAATAACATTGGTCAGTGAATACGAATCTGGTGGTCGTTGATAAAACATACCAACTTACGTTGTGATGATTTATTTTTAATTATTTATTTATATTGGCGACCTCGCATTTTCGTAATATAAGTGTTGGAAGTAAAATATCATACAGATTTTATTAGTTTCACGCCGTATCCCGCACACAGCAGGGTAGGCAGAGTTAACCTAGTGTTAAGACACTCCGTTCCCATTAATCCACTTCCATTCCCAACTTTATTACTCGCTGAAATCTGGAAGCATTGTAGTAGCTGAACTCAATACCGTGCTTTTCCTCAGCGAGTCTGTTAAAAATAAAATTAAATTAGCTTCACGCTGTGTCCCGCACACAGCAGGGTAGGCAGAGGGAACTTAGTGTTTAAGACACTCCGATCCCCACTTTCTGCCGAATTCTGGAGGCATTGCGTGTTGAGTGGCAGAATTCAACGCCGCGCTTAACCTCGACACCAGAGCGAAGATATGGAAATATAAATTTAAGTAAATATTTCATCTCCTCGAGTGGGGATCGAACCCACAATCAGTCGGTTTTGCAGTCACACCTCGTGCCGCTGCGCCACGACCGGCCTCAAGTCTGTTAACAGAGCGAAGAAATAAAAATATTATATATTTCATATGGTATTAAATATATAACATGTTGGACGAGCAGAAACTACTTAGAATTCCATGAATTAACCATTACTAGCAGTACCCTAGGTACTGCTCCGTACTCCTTGCGATCTAAGTGCAAAATTTAAAGATCTCTTATTCAGCTTCATGATGTATCCCGCAAATAGGGAAGGGAAAGGGAATCTAGTGTTAAAACACTCCGTTTTCCACTTTCCGCCAAATTTTTCGATATGGCTTGTTAAGGGACCGAATTCAACGCTGAACTTTTGTGTTGCAGCGAAAACGGAGAAATGAATTAATCAATAATAATTAATTCCTTCGTGTGGGGGTTGAACCCACGACCGTCGCGTTATAGTCACAGAGAGTTTCAATCACAAAGTGACTTTGACCATTTAAATCTACATCAACACGTCGCCCCGACTGTCACATGTCCTCTTCCTAGCTAATTAGATTCAGAATTCTGATTCTTTTAGTACCGTCTTCGATTTGATGCTTAGTTTTATCTTATTGAAAAATGTTTTAACGGGTTTGTTTATAGGCGATAGTGAACACAATTCATCAATTTTGGTACCAGCGACTTTCAATTTATGGTAACAAGTGTTCTCTATTGGATAGATAAGGATTCAATTATTAAAAATGTATAATGAAAAGATAATAGAGATAAGAGGGAGTTTCTCGTTTTTTCCTGCATAGCAAAGTAGGCTGTGTTAAGATACTCTATACTCTACTTTTCTCTTGAATTTGGGAAATGGGGGAGATCGTGGTGCACGAGCGCAAGCAACTGTAAATGCAAGAGGTAGTACATTCGTTTCTCACTCAAAGAAATGAAATATCTAATATTTTGCCTCGCTCTGGTAACGACACAAACGCGGTGTTGAGTTCCGCTAATACACGCAACACGGAAAGGGGGAAATGAAACGTCTTAATACTCAGATCCCTAAGTTTCCCTAGCTATCATTCTTTCTGTGGTATACTTACTACGTGAAGCTAAAAAAAAATAATTGTGGGAATCCAACCCAGAACTGCCGCATTAACTATCTGTATGACTGTGCCGCTGCACCACAACTATATAATATCTAAACATAATAAACCTCCACCAACCCGCATATATTAATAAGCTATTCACAAATGTCAAAAAGGACTGAACCATTCAGCATTTACTCAGCATCAAAGGATGGTCTTTTTAAGCGATAGCACCGCTCCGCTGAACTACACGAGATAACGGTGTAGTGGACGGATCTTGGTTACGTAAATGGATTTAGATTGAATGAGATTCTTCTAATGCGATGAATATAGATAGATGACGGTTGTCAATTCAAATCTTATTTGGGGCTATTTAGATAATTTCTACAGATGTAACAATTAACCTTTACAGGACTTTTTTTTCATTATTTAATATGTAGAAGATAAGAAAATCTTTGACTCGATGAGCTACTTGGGTGACGTGTTGTTCATAATTAAATTATTTGCATTGTATTTCTATGTCGGTGTTGAGTTCCGCCTCTCAATACCCAATATATTTATAAATGTGGGAAACGGTGTGACTTAACGCTAAGTTCCCACTGGCTATCCTGCTATATGCGGCATATAATATAAAGCTAACAAAAAAGAAATAATAAACATGGATAAAGCATATCAGGCCAGTAGAGGCGCATATTTAATCTTTTCATTTTTTCTCGCGCGGCGTTGAATTCCGCAACACGTAATTTGTCTAGAAATTAGCGGAAAATGGGGAACGAAATGGTCTTCAACTTAGCCAAGTGTCTTAAAATAAAGGTCCTGGGTTCACTCTGTCTCAAAAAATCAATGCAAAAAATACACAAAAACTTAATTACCACAACTGTAATACTAGCAGAGAAGCTTTAAACCAAAAAATATTAGCAAACCCACAACCCCTAGCTATAAAATATTAAAATAGAAATTGCGAAGCTAAACCAGGGTGTATAACCTTGCGCCGTCCGAAATCTGCATAATGATAGCCACAATGATAACTTACGTACTTGATTGCGATCTCTCTCAGAAAGCTGAAAAGCGAAGCTAAATTTAGCATATTGGGAAACGTTTTCTGGTAATTGAAACGCGGTAATATTTTTGTCATTCAACACCCAAAGTTTAAAAAAATTGGGTGGAAAGGAGGGAAATATAAAGAACCAGAGTATCTGAACTATAGGAATCCTCTGGCTACCCTGCATGCAAAATAAATCGTCAAGTCGTAACGTCTCACGTTCACGTCTTATACCCCATATGACAAGTTGGCCCGGAAAGGTTATTGTCAAAACACTCAGTTTTCTGATTATCTGCCTAAGTTTAATTCATTTCATGTTAAATTATGAAATTCAACGTACTAGGTCATCTATATATCTAAAAGGACTTGTGCTAACTGACTGAGGTAAGACGCACGCAGAGCCGTAACCGCTGATGGTAGAAACGTGAAATTTGGGCAGATGTTTATTTCCATATTCTGGACATCCACTAAGAAGGGAATTTGAAAAATTTTAACTCTAAAGGGATGAAATAGGGGTTGAAAGTTTGTATGGAAATATTTTTTAATATGTACCGATTTTTATAAAATTTGAAATTAAGATCTCTTAAAAATATTTCATTGAACACGTGTTTCATGGTTTTTAAGAATTCACTCCTAAGGGTTCAAATAAGGGGTTAAAAGTTTATATGGAAAAATCTTTAAATTGCCACCGATTTTTATAAAAAATTAAATTCAGACTGTTAAAAATAATTTATTGAACACGTGTTTTGTGGTTTTTTTAGAATTCACTCCTAATAAGCGGGCGAAGCCGCGCGCGCCCTCTAATTTATTATGTTTTCATTTAACCATGGAGGCGAAGACACTGTAAAAAACTAGTCTTAAATAATATTAGACTTCGCACTCTAACTGTTACTAGGAAAATATAATTTATATGTAGAGACGAGAGGATACGTGTTAGATTCATAATTTATTAAATTAAGTCATATTTTACTACAAGTATTAATTACAATAATACATATGTGATATGAACGTATGGTTTGGTGGTTAGAGTGGTTGGATGGTTCTCAAGGGGCGCGAGTTTGAGCCTTGCTTCTTCAAAATTTTCAAACGTAATAATGAAAATATGAATGTAAAGATTTTCGTTCAGGTTCGACTAGTGTAGAGTCGTAGTTATTTTGTATCGAAGATATGTTGTATCGAACATACACATTGCTATTATATGGAGACGCTTAACGTCGCGCTTTACCTACCAAACGAGGAAATAATTTACTTACATTCCAGGAGTAGAAATTTAACCCACAACCGTCATATTAACAAACAGACGCTGTTCCATTGCACCAGGACGGCCTTAAAAACTATTTAAAAAATAATTAAAATATCAAATCATCATTTTCTTACACAATTTAAGTCCATTCTGAGACTTACAGTCGTAAATACAGAAATTTAGCTAACTAGAAAACAGCAAGAGCAAGTTTACTCCAAGTAAGCCTAAGTAGGTAAGTAACGTGGAAACAAAACAATGTGGGAAGGAAGACACACCTCACAGACACTTAGAAACACTTGTTACCCACTCGCATTTTAAGTATAAAGTACTAGAAGACGTAAGGGTAAGCCATTCTTTTTTTGCTTAAGATAAATTTGTTGTAATAAGTTGGTGCTGATGTTCGGAATTTTTATAGTATTATAAATAATTCCGTACATTGTAGATTAATACTTATTTAGACGTATCAAAATTTGAACGTAGCGGGACTCGAACCCGCGCCTCCTGGAAACCGACCAGGCGCGCTGACCACTAAGCCATACGTTCTCATCAAGCTACGTCGCAATTTTTATACGCTTATTACAACTTATTTCTTTCCTAAGTCTGGATTAACACTTTAAAAATGTTTAAAACATTGTAGATTATGCCACAACTTTCACTAGCCTACTAATACTTTAAGACGTATTTATTGCTGTGTTACTGTAGAAGTTCTATACAATGATTTTTAAGAATCTTAATTTCATTTACTTCTAATTTTCTAACCATCATGAAACAAAGTAGTTTTTACGATTTCCTAAGTGTGGAAACCTTTTAAAATTGTCAAAAATGGTACCATTGAGTTGTTTGACCAGATGGTGGAATAAGATGGTGGAATAAGATGGTGGAATATTTGCAATAATCCTAGGATGTTTATTAGTAAAATCTCAGAATTCGGACTTATTACATTCGTTTTATTGTATTCTTTCGATTCATATCCTTTTTTAAAGATATTTTGTATCGAATGCAAGACTGGCATTGTTGGAAAACGATACCGATCCCATTTTTTTAATTAAAAAAATAGCTTAACCTAAAAAAATAGCATTCTTCGAAAAAGGAATATAACCTATAAACCACAGTATTACAAAGATTTTTTAACATTTTACTATATTTTTTAAAGTATGCTGAGGAAACCTAATTTTAAGACACTCCGTTCCCTATTTTTCGCCGAATTCTAGACGCATTAAACAACTTTTATTAACTATTAGCGCAACCCAACGCCGCGCTTTGCCTCTGCTCCAAAGCGAAGAAAATAATAATATCAAATATTACATTTCCTACACTAAACTACAATTAAAATGAAATTTTAAACATAATTTATTTCATCAAATCAGCGTAAAACATATGAGTGACGTATCAAACTGATACATCGTTAGCGTCGCCCGCTAATGTACCGTCAATCGTGCGGTAATCGCTTATTTGTAACTCTACTGTAGAGCTGATTTAGCATTTTAAATATACAATAAATTATGCTTTTGATATTGTAAACTTGCTATTTATATGTGATTTGTATTGAATTTTGTTAAGTACTGTTTTTTTCTGTTCTTCGATGGCGTTCCGAACGTGCCAGCTGAGCACAAATGAGAACAGACGGAGGAGATTATACGATAAAAAAGAAAACAATGCAAGAAAATAATTAGAAACACGACTTCCAGCTTTATTAAGTTTTTTTTTCTAAAGGTACTTACAAAATCTAGCACAAATGATTTCCAATAGGTATTTGGTCTATAATAACACGTAAAGCCTCTAGAACTTGGCGGACTTTTAATATCAACAAGCTATACGAATATAATCAGAAAAATAATATTAACAGAAGCTACAAATAAACCCAAAATATCAAAATTCTGGCCCGAACACATAAAAAACGTGCGAGATCAAATATTTGACAATGGAAAATGGATTTATACCGAAAAGGTCTATCTAGGGACTGTCAATGATGACAATCGTAATTCAAATAAACTAAATAGAAAAAGTGGTCAAGTGCGAGTTGGACTTGCTCATTGAGGATTCCTTGGTGGAAAACGTAGATAAGAAATATATTGAGCCAAATGTCACTATAATTTTTAGGCAGCAAAAAATAAATATTTTTTTCTGAAATTAAAAAATATATTGTATACGTAAATTTCATGTATAAATAAGCCCCTTAATTATTATTTCTTTTATTTTTGTACAAAAATCGTTGAGCAAGTTACAGATTACATCTACCTATCAAGTTTCAACTGTATGGTCATAATAATTTACTTTTACTTTAAAAAAAAATTAGAAAGAAGCAGCTATATTATACTGACGGACATACAGACAGACATATCTAAACCTTGTTAATTCCGTTCCGTAGCTGTATGACAGAAATGGAACTCTCATCCCTTCTTGCAATACTGCCCCGGAACCCAAAAAAAATTATCGAAAACAAACTAATAGTAACCTCCAAATCTCGGGAGGATTCAAAAATTCATACAATGCTCTCGAAAATACAGTCGTGTTGAATAAAAATAGGGTTTCCAACAGATTATGAGTCAAACGCCACGTCTCTATAAAGACGTTTGGTTATATGTTATTCTGTAAGCGGAGGACCCTTGGGTACGAACCACAGTGGTTTACAAAGTTAGTGATAATATTTTCTTGATTTTCGCTAGTTTTATTTGTTTGGATCTGTCTCATTTGTATGTGGGTGCCGCTTTGATTCGGTATTACTCTTGAGAGTATATTGACAAGATTATATCTTGATTTTTTTCTTATGTACGAAGGCAATCGTAGCGCAGGGGATGGCTGTGGGTTCGATTTCCACTCGAGGAAATGAAATATTTTAAAAAATTATTTTGCTCTGGCCACGAGGCAAAGCCCGGCGTTCAGTTCCGCCACTCAACAAGCAATGCCTCCAGATCGTTACATTATTTTATTGTACCAAAGCAGGAAATAAAAATAATTTAAATATGATCTTTCTCTCGAGTAGAAATTGATTTCAAAACCATGACGTTTGCACACTGCACGTTAAACTCTGACCCATTGCGTCAAGATGGTTTTAATACTCAATGTCTCAATGATAATGAGAAACAAGTGTGACTTAAATGTAGATCTTTCCCATACACTCACTACCCCTCTATCACCTCATAGCTATAATTTTTATATAATTTTAAACTGTTACCCGACACTAAGAAAAGTAAAATATTTTAGAAAACGCATAAAAGATCAAAATGTAATGGAACTCGAACCCGCACCTCTTGAACAGTCCCACTACGTTTTAATTATTCTACTTCTTTCGTGGGAAACGGCAGTGTCTTAATGGGAACGCAGCATCTGAATACTAGGTTCGTTCTGCCTACCCTGGTATATCCGATATACAGCTCGAAGAAAATTATTAAAAAAAAAAATAAATTAAATTAGCTTCACGCTGTATCCCGCACACAGCAGGGTAGGCAGAGGGAACCTAGTGTTAAGACACTCCGTTCCCCACTTTCTGCCGAATTCTGGAGGCATTGCGTATTGAGTGGCAGAACTCAACGCCGCGCTTAACCTCGATTCCAGAGCGAAGAAATGGAAATATAAATTTAAGTAAATATTTCATCTCCTCGAGTGGGGATCGAACCCACAAACAGTCGGTTTTGCAGTCACACCTCGTGCCGCTGCGCCACGACCGGCCTCTGAGAAAATTATTATACATTTGAAAAAAGAATAAAAGAACAAAGTTACTTACTTATCTATTTTCCAAGAATCACTAAAGTCTAAAGATAAAAAATATAAACCTGCTCATGTATTTAACATATTTCAAAAAGATAAATTGGAAACTTATCTTTTTTTCCACGTATTAACGTTCAAATGCACAGCATAAGTGAGTAAGGGAAAAAAGATCAAAAACACACCGCCTCCTGTACAACGAATAAATCCGTTTAATTTATCGGTTTGTTCGATACTCTTGGGATTTTAAAGATTCATACGAAGTCCTAAAGGCAACGTGCAATCAGAATTGGTAAAAGTCAAAGAGATTATGAAATATATATTATACTATGTATTATTATATGTATGTATGTCACTGTATGTGATTCCGGGATCTCTTGGGGATCTGAATATATGAGCTTATCATAATGTGATATGGATGGCGCAGTGGAACAGTGTTAGATTATAAAACGTGATGGTTTCGGGTTCTATCTCATTCGTGGGATATTATTATTTTCAAATTATTTTCATTTTCATCCCCGGTATATTAATCGTGGCGTTCTATTACCAATCAATACTCAATTAGCCGAAATGTGACGAACCTAGTGCTTTAACATTGCAATATAGAAAAAAAATGTGATATATATTTTATGATTGTAAGGTACAATAAAACATTTATTTTACTTACACACTATATTCTGTACATAGCACGGTAGGTAGAGGGAACCTAGGAACCTAGTGTTAAGACACTTCCGTTCCGAAGAATTTGGTGGAAAGTAGTTCCATCAAATTCTTCGAGAGCTTCGTTACCAGAGTGAGAAAAAGAAAATATAAAATATTGTTTTGCCCCGAGTGGGAATAAAACACATACGCCTGTGCCACGATAGCCCTGCAACTATTTGGTTCAAAAAAAAAACAATTGATTCAATTTTATGTGCAATTTTTCAGTTTCAAAAAATCACACAGCCTAAGCCTGACTCGTTTATCAGTTTACGCTTCTGCTAAATCAGAATCATTGCCAACTTCCGTTTGAAATATATTTGACAGTATTTTTGGATATTCCTCTATTTTTCAATTTATTTTCAAATTCAAATGAAACTGTAAATATCAAAAATATGTGGAATTTATAACAATCTTAAGAAAATATGTTATATATTATGGCATATAGCTTCACGCTGTATCCCGCACACAGCAGGGTAGGCAGAGGTAACCTAGTGTTAAGACACCCTTCTCCACTTTCTGCCGAATTCAATTCTGCCGAATTGCATTGCGTGGTGAGTGGCAGAAGTCAGCGCCGCGCTTTGCCTCGACACCAGAGCGTAGAAATGGAAATGTAAATTTAACTAAATATTTCAACTACTCGAGTGGGCATCGAACCCACAACCAGTTGATTTACAGTCACACTTTAAGCCACTGCGCCACGACTGACTGACTTTATTCAAATGAAGTTAACATACTAAAATAATTTTAATATAAGTAATATTAATTTTAATGTAAGCGACGAGTACCGTCGCTTACAAATAGATTTGCATAAACTACGAGACGACGAGACGTAATATCCCGTTATTTTGCTGTTTCAAGTTTCAAAATCAAAAAAAAATTAAAAAATCCTCTCCTAGTGCTCCAAAGTAACTAACTATACATTTTCACTAATACAATTCGAATTCCCAACTACCTTGCACTGGTGACACTTGCGAAATGCGCCATTGAGGCATAATGTCAAACTAAACGTAAGTTGCTTTATTTATACCTGCTCTCTATCGAACCTAGGACTTCCCTTTAGCAGCCTCACAAAGCATTCACTAAGCTTGTGAAACGATCAAACTATTAGACCTTACAATATTGAATTGAAATTCTACACTCCGTACTTAATCCGTCTGTGCTTCCTCTGCCTCTATATATAGGGACTTACGTTTGTATATCAATTTTGAACGAGATATCATTTGACTGAATAGACTTTAGATGAATAGTTAGTAAACATTATATTGATAACTAGCGACCCGCTCGCGGCTTCGGCCGCTTGAAGTAAAAGTAATTATTTTGGATTCTATTATCTATAAATGCTCCTAATAATGTGTTTTCTCTTATGTTTTCTATGTACAAAGCGATCATTCACATTTTTATTAAATACAGACAGTAACGCTATCGACGGATCGACGGTTGTCTATGGGTTGAGGACCTCAGTACTTATCAATTTTATCAAAAAGATATTTTTATTTTAAATGAAACTATTTAACTACATTAATTGGGTATATTTAGTATTATACATTTTTGGAAACCCGGCGTTTCGAACACTTTGCACTTTGTCGGCTCTTATCCTGTCGGGGTTGCTCCCTTTAGACATCAGAATACAGGAGCAAGCCCTCATTCATCGTATGAAAATAGGTAAGATCTCCCACTACTTACCTCCAAACACAAGTCTAGAAACAAATGAGGATCCAACCAAACTGGAACACCCAGCCCTCACGCGTGCTTTAGACTACGACCATCTAGATGACACCAACCCTGAACCTCTGGACATCCTTCAGAAACTTGGACCCACTATCTTCACGGATGGCAGCAAGATAAACGAAAAGGTGGGTGCTGCACTTACTTGGTGGGAGCAAGGGAAGGAGAAGATGAACCTTGCCTTTACATTACATCCCTCATGCACGGTCTTTCAAGCCGAACTTTATGCCATCTACAGGGCAACCCAGGAAATTACTAATACTTGTGATCCTCTGGTAACTATACTAAGTGATTCAAGATCCTCACTAGACTTACTAAGGAACCCTAGATCCACTCATCCCTTAGCAAACGCAATACAAAGGAATATCCAGCGCATAAGGGAACAGGGAAGAGAGGTAAAATTGACATGGCTTCGTGCACACATAGGAACAGCTGGAAATGAAAGAGCAGACGAACTTGCCAAAAACGCCGCACTGTCAGCGAATCCTCACAGCTATGTCAAAACATCACTGGCCTACATCAAGACCAAAATTCGAGAGGAATCTATCCTGAGATGGCAGGATAGGTACACAACTTCAAGCACCGGAGCAACCACCAAGGAATTTCTTCCCGATGTAATAGCCGCGTTCAGGATCACCAGAACCGTCAAATGGAGCCCTATACTTGTGCAAATATTAACTGGGCATGGAGGTTTTGCTAGCTATCTTCATCGCTTTAAGCTGAAAGAAACCCCAGGATGCGAATGCGATCCTAGCATCGAAGAAACGGTGTGGCATATAATCTTGGACTGCCCACGGTTTTCTTTAGCTCGTATGAACCTAGAAACTTTAATGAACACCAAGCTAGAAAGACCAGGCTTAGCTTCTCTCATAGCTGACAACCAGAAGCGCCCAAGTTTCTTAAAGTTCTTAGAGGATATCTTTCAGATAGCCATGGCTAGAAACGGCAGTAAGATAGCAGCA
>DWQW01002092.1:0-28864 GCA_018249695.1 Heliconius erato demophoon
AGTGAAGATTCTCATGGGAGGTACGAAAATGCGACCTAAAGTTTTAATAAATTTGTCATTAAAAATCTTCATTGCGTTGCAAACATACATTATAGGTATATCAAAACACGAACATAATTCAGTGTGTGTTAATTAAATAATTTTGTGGTTTAAGCGGGCAAAGCCGCGAGCGGGTCGCTAGTACTAAATAAAAGGGTTTCATTTAAAACAAACTCGAAAATCAAAGATCTTATCAATCCTAGTCAGTTTATATGGTGTTAGTTTTAGAGTTCTAAGCGTTTATTTTTCAAATATTAACTCGTACTTATATCTCTTTTTTTATATCATGGGCTGTCACTAATTTGGGCTATAATAAACTTGCTTAAGTCAAATAATAACTTTTTTTTATAATATAATAAAAAATAAATCAGCTTCACGCTATATCCCGCACACATCAGGGTAGGCAGAGGGAACCTAGTGTTAAGAAGTGTCTTAACACTAGGTTCCCTCTGCCTACCCTGATGTGTGCGGGATACAGCGTGAAGTTGATTTCTTTTTTATCAGCAGAAAGTGATGAAATTTTTTAATTTATTATATAATCGAAACAAGTGAAGTACTATAGAATATACTTACCCAAAAAGATAATAGACAAACTTATAACTCAATACAACTCGGTGCCACTAAGAATGTAAGCCAAAACAGCGTCGACCCAGAGCAGCCGCGATTCAATCAAGGAAGTTTTAAATTAGTTGAGGAAATCCCGCTTCGCCGTAAAAGCATATGTCAATTTCATTAAATATGCTGAAAGTAGATTTAGTGAACAGCCAAATTGCTGTTGAAAAGAAAAGATTAAAAATATCTTATTTTACCGACTCATTCTGTGAAAGGAAGATTGCTTTCCAAGTTGTAAAAACAATTGCTTTCACAGACTTTGAGAACCTTAAGTCGTCATTTCAAAGTCAAAGGCTTTTCTCAGCTTTTTAAACATCTTCTAGGAAACTTGATCGGCTCTAAGACAAAATTTCAAAGTAAATATAATTTTAAATGTACGACATTATAAAACTGGTGCAATCTTGATAATGCAAAGATAAATCTATCTCATACTTCTTATGTTTCTAATAGTATTGCTTAAATTATTATGGCCGCAAAGGAGGTTTTTTAAATGGAATGCATAAATTTTAAATGGAATACATTCGAAGTGTAACGATATATTGTACAATATATAATGAGGATACACAAAATTCAATTATTGATTTTCCTACTATACAATTAAACATGTGTTCTTTGGATAACGTAAAGATCTTTTCACACAGTATAAGAATTTCATTGTAAACATGCAAGTAAAAAACATATCACACACAAAAGTATATCTACCTATCAACTATTATCATTTTTGTTCCACTACAACGAACTTCAGAGATATTTAGAAGTTAAGATTCTTTTCAGTTGGATATGGCCAATTGCCACGAAACTTTGCGTTATACGCTTATTGTTGTTTGGTGAAAGTATCTCATAGCGGTTTAGGTAAGAAATTTTCGTAGCACAATAGAGATGACTGTTACTATTTTTATTAAAATATTTTTCGATGTCTTATTTTTGTAGAAATATATATGTATTTCGTCTTTCTTCAATAAGTTGAAATGATATTTGAACCGTTTTTCCGCTCAAAAAACCAGATGAAATATTGAAAATAAAATGTTATTGTAGTTACATTAATTCAGAAAAAAATATTAAAACCAAGTAATTCGGTAACAATGACAGGGCATTCTATTTTTAGCAACATCGTTAATCTTGTAGCAGCAACTAAATTAGCAAATGAAGGGTAATCTCTCGCCCTTTGTTTTTGCAGAGATGCGTCTCTGAAGAAGAAAATACAGTTAATTAGATATTTCTTTCAATTTCTGTAATAGATCATAAGTAGATAATGGATACGCAACAAAATTAACATCTGCAGGATGCTTTTCATAAAATTTATTCTCCATAAAATTCCCAGTCGTGGCGCAGTGGCACGAACTGTGACTGTAAAACCGACTGGTTGTGGGTTCGATCCCCACTCGAGGAGATGAAATATTTACTTAAATTTATATTTTCATTTCTTCGTTCTGGTGTCGAGGTTAAGTGCGGCGTTGAGTTCTGCCACTCAACACGCAATGCCTCCAAAATTCGGCAGAAAATAGGCAACGAAGTGTCTTAACACTAGGTTCCCTCTGCCTGCCCTGCTGTGTGCGGAATACAGCGTGAAGCTGATTTATTTATTTTTTTAATTTATAAAATTGATTACTATCTATATATATAAAAGGACTTGTGCTGACTGACTGAGATAAGACGCACGCAGTGCCGTAACCGCTGGTGGTAGAAACGTGAAATTTGGGCAGATGTTTATTTTCATATTCTGGACATCCATTAAGAAGGGAATTTGAAAAATTTTAACATTAAAGGGATGAAATAGGGGTTGAAAGTTTGTATGGAAAAAAAATTTAATCTGTACCGATTTTTATAAAATTTGAAATTCATACTCTTAAAAATATTTCATTGAACACGTGTTTCATGGTTTTTAAGAATTCACCCCCAAAGGGTTCAAATAAGGGGTTGAAAGTTTATATGGAAAAATCTTTAAATTGCCACCGATTTTTATAAAAATTTAAATTCAGACTGTTAAAAATATTTTATTGAACACGTGTTTCGTGGTTATTTTAGAATTCACTCCTAATAAGCGGGCGAAGCCGCGCGCGCCCACTAGTCACTAATAAGTAGTTTTGTTTCATGATATCTGTATTTCTTCTTACAAAATTATGTAATATACATTTTATAAGAATATTTTTCGTTTATATTTACTAAAGTAGATCCTAAGCCATCGTCTACAGTTAGTAACGACTGTGCTAGTGTGGTGTGAGCTACTAGTTTTTCCAAATCTTAATAACCAAACTAATATGCGGCTATATTTACATCGCTTAAAGAAATAAAAATTAAATCAGCTTCACACTGTATCCCGCACACAGCAGGGTAGGCAGAGGGAACCTAATGTTAAGACACTCCGTTCCAAACTTTTCGTCGACTTTTCATCGAGATCATATATTATACAAAAAGTATTTGTTAATATATAAATAATTACATAAATACTTAATAACTACGTGCACTGTGTGACAGACTCTTGATTGAATTCAGTTATTGCACTTGGGAATCCATTAATGTGTTGTTATTGGTGCGGAATCGAATATCTAAACGTAAATACATACTCATACTAAAACAAATATTGAATCGACTTGTATAGGTATACCTTCATAAATATATTTTAACATTAAATATTATTTGATAGCGTTTGATGGCTTTAGTCATCGAGCCATTGGGCAAAAATGTGCGTAACAACTATGCCAACGGTAGTTGATCCTTCAAATTTCACTAAGGGGCAGTTTATATTTGTTTATTTTTTTTGATAAGGAACTCACGCTGCGCTTTGCCTTCTTACCACAGCGAGGAAATGAATAAAATCAGCATCACGCTGTATCCCGCACATAGCAGAGTAGGGAACCTAGTATTAAGACACTCCGTTCCCCATTTTCCGCCGAACTCTGAAGGCATTACATGGTTAACGAGGCGCTTTGCCTCGACACTAGAGCAAAGAAATGGAAATATAAATTTAATAATATAACTATAACTAACTTCACAAAAGGTAGTCAAAGAGAACGGAGCGCCAAACGCTACGAAATATAAATTTAAATAAATATTTCATTTCCTCGAGTGGGTATCGAACCAACACTGTCGCGTTTACAGTCACAATTTGTGCTCCTGCGCCACAACTGGCCTCTATAGGAAATGAAAATATTCATAAATAATAATTCATTCCCCCCGAGCGGAAATCCAACCCACAGCCGTCGCGTTTACAACCACACGCTTGTACCACTGCGTCACGACGGCCTCCTCGGTTAGTAGTCTTGGTCTATTAACATGTCCATCACTAAAACCGAATGTGATTTCCATTAAGCTGAAACTAGAAACCGAAATGATCACTGCTCCTCTCTTAATTCTACTCTCATAAATGTGGGAAAAGCTTAAGATGAAAAATATCATAAAGCGTAATGTAACCACAAAAAATTTGGCACTATGCTTCAGCTTCATTAATTTTTTCCCTCTATTTATCAAATGTTCCGCAATCAATCATCGTTACTTTGAAGTGATTTTATACATAAAAATATATGATATTTGATAGATAAAAATAATTTTACATATTTTAAATTTAAAAAAACTTAAATCAGCTTCACGCTGTATGCCACAGCAGAGTAGGTAGAGGAAATCTAGTGTTAAAACACTCTTTTCCCCATTTTCCGGATTTCCGGATTCTGGAGGCATTGCGTTTTGAGTGGCGGAACTCAACACCGCGCTTTGCCTCGACATCAGAACAAAGAAATTATTGAAATTTAAATGATTGAAATTAAAATATTTATTAAAATTCAAATATTTATTAAATATTTGAATTTTACACGTTCAACTTTTTATACAAAACATACGTCACATTTGTTATTTTTCTTAATTTTATATATTTATTTAAAATGATTATATTATTGTAAAATTTATTTATTTATTTTAATTACGACAGATTTTTTTTTAGATTTAGAGAGAGATTTATTTTTTTGCTACATTAGGCCGAAAATGTTGTAATAAATAAAGAATATTTTTCACTCGAATTAGGAACTGGATTCCCGCAGAGATGTTGTCCTCCGTGTAGTCATTTGGATCAACGCCATATGTGCATTCTACATGTGTGTTTCCAGAACGTTACTTTCTAAGTGCTATATTTCCTCTGATGAATATAATCTAAAAAAATCCGGTCAAGTGCGAGTCACACTCACTTACCGAGGGTTCCGTATCAATTCTTAATTGAAGGTCAGCAGGAAGTACAACTTTTAGAAGTTGACAAGCTTAAGTTTGCGGTGGCGTGTGCATCATTTTTTATGAAATAAACTAACAAACAAATATATATTTTTTATAGGTTTTTCTATAATATAAATATGAGGTTCCATTTTCAGAGTTTTTCTGCAAGTTATCTATACTGCAAGTTTTCACTTCTTGTCAAATTTCAAGGAAGTTCCTCCGAAACTGTTCAGAAGTAGTTTTTTTTAGAAGTAGAGTGCCAGGTATCCAGATGATGTGAACGGTTTTGAGTTTGTGACGTATAGTGCAGTTAGTTTATTGTGACATATTGTGGCAGATAACAGGTCAAACAGTCCGTCAGTTTTTCTCGTCCTGTATTTGTATTTCATGCAATGCATCAAAACCGATGCATAAATGCTCGTATCTTTTGATTGCGTTCAGTTACAAAGTTAGTAAAAATAGTTATCTTAACAAATCTCCCGCATCATATTCCACAATTCTGTATACAATACATTTTCCTCCAGTTTACAAGTTACCTCACTGAGCCGCGTCATGTTTAACAAGAATGTATTATAAAAATATTTTAATATTAACGATTCTAAAATCGAACTCCCAACAATCAATAATATATCAAAAAATTTTAATATAGCGACAATGGTGTCAAATGCGATCGATATTCAATACAATACCATTCAATAGTCCATAATTATTAAATGTATTATCTCATTCAATTACAAATGTTAATACTATCATATAATTTGATATGAATTATGACATGCTTTATTAAATATAAAACGAATAAATGACAACAGCAGCCATATTGCATATTATAAAATTTCAAGGTGCATTAATTTACCAGCAAAATGATAAAAATAGCCTGAATAATAACTGCAATAAGAAGAATGCATTTAGTGACTCGAGATTCGTTCCATAGTTGAGCCAACAAAAGCCATATTTTTATACTACAAAAGTATGAAACTCATTTTGTCTAAGTATACAGATTTAAGTTGTGAGTCGTCTTTCTCTACTAAAGTAGTTTTCTAGACTTATTGTCAAGAAGACGGGAAACTTTTTGACATGTAAAGTTCATAATTATAGTACAATGTGAATCCGTCATAGCACAGTGACACAAGCGTGTGTCTGTAAGCGCGACGGTTGTGGGTTGGATTCTCACTCGGGGAAATTAATTATTATTAACTAATATTTATTACTTCGTTCTGGTAGACAGGCAGTGGATATAAAAGTGGGGCATTGAGTGCCACCCCTCAACTCGCAATACCTCGAAAATTTGGAACAAAGCGAAGAATGGAGTGTCTTATATTCCCTTTGCTTACCCTCCTATGTGTGGGATATATCATGAAATTGAAAAAAAATATAATAATAATATAATATATAATTATAACACAATATATTTTTTTCTTTTTATATAATTTTCTTTAATTTATGTTAGCTATTAGGTACTATTTAGATTTAGGTCTTTAAAATACAAACACCAGAATTAGCATTTCTAAATAGAAGTGGAACAAAAATATTCGTTTGTGCTTTCTTTTTTCATTTCGGTTTAATAAACACATGAGTATTTATTTTATTCAGGCTAGCGTTCCAATTTCGTTTTCATAACTCCAGATGTACTGCTGACTGTTAAAATATTTTTAATATTAATTTTAAATTTTCCTACGTTATTCTACAAACATAGAAGTATGAATAAATAAAATATTTAAATAATTATATAAAAATTAATAAGATTTTATATTTTTGCGATTACTTACTTACTAAATATAGGGGAGACCAGGGGCTGGTTGTGACACGGCTAGGTTGTTACAGTGACAATAGCGGCACAACAAAGAACGTCACTATAGGCTCACGGCTCACCCCCTGCGAGAGCCAGTGGCGCCAGAGTTTGTGTGATGGTGAGATGCATGTATCTCTAAAAAACTACTTACACTCACCCAGTTGCTGGATATTCAATAAATTATTACAATGCTTTTTTTCAAGAAACTATATTGTTTTCTTAGTTATAACAGTAAAGATTATATATAACATTTTGCTTAAAGTTTATTTTATCTTAAGTTTTACTTTAATGAGATTATTTTTTACACATTATAATATGTTATTATGATTAAAAAACGCAACTGGCCGTAATGATTCTTCGTCATAAAAAGGGTTTGAAAGGGATGACAGGCCGTTTTTTTTTAGAATATTTTAACTTATATCTAATTTAAAGGTTTATTATATAAAATTTATTTTAAATTTAAATACGGAATAGTAACTTTATCCAATATATATACACTCGGGTAAAAAAATTAAAAAATATATAATACTTTAAAATTAAAATGTCACAACTATCCCTGGCCTCCTTACGCGATTAACCTGGTTAAAGAGTTGCATTTAAAAATAGTTTAAAAAATTAAAAAAGAGACCCTTAAGCGTATTTTGTCGCTATTTTGGTCTTCTGGCAAGCACATCAGAAACTTGATATGAAAATGTCGTATTGTCGAACTACGTCGAAATATAGGTTGTAAACAAGTGTATAAGAATTTCGACGAAGCTCGATAAGAACGTATGGCTTGGTCAGAGCACTTGGACGTTTTCCAAAGAGGCACGTGTTGAAATCCCGCCACGTTTAAATTTGTTAAAAAAACTATTTTTAATTCCTAATTGTGGATGACACTTAAAAAAAAGTTTAAAAACAAAACGAAATAATAATATACCTAAAAAAATTGCACTGGTCTAGTAATAATATTGAGTTTAAACACCAATACATTACAAATAGTAGAATCCTCTACACCGTACACAATCACTTTAAATTTATCAAGTAAACAGTGTAAAAAATAAAAATAAAAACTACAATAAAAGGTTTTATCATTCAGCGGCTTTCATCGCGTTCGCATTCATTCTTTTGTGATATGTAAATGAGATGACTGTATGCCCGCATTATGGATTTTCAATATCAGTAGGCCACGGCTTGAAGTCTTCTTTTTGAACTAAGCTTATAATAATATGGAGGCAAGTTATAACTTGTCTTTATAATATATTAAGAATAGATATACGAAAAATATTACGTAATCTCATCAAAATAAATTTATTTTTCAGTTTCAGGCTGTATATCGCATATAAACAGGCAAAAAAAACCTAGTGTCAAGATAACCCCTTTTCCGGTTTTCGCCTGAATTCGGGACGAGTGAATTTAAACGCCAGACCGGAGAAAGGAAAATAGTTTATTCTCCCGAGTGGGACCGAACCTACAATCTTCGCGTTTACGGTCGTACACTGTCCCACTTTTTTTGTACATTTCATCACATCTTTTCTGTGATCAAATGTACAAACATAATATGTGATCAAATTTACAAACATAACTATATTCTGTATTTCGAATATATCGGTCATATTATTTGAATAAACACTAATATGACTTGCAAAATATTTGGTTGCAAACGAATTACGAGTCTTCGTTGCAGGGAATTTTCTCGCTGGAGCTTGATTCAATTTTCACTTTTCCGAGACCTACAACTTTCCTAGCATTACGTTCAAAGAGCCCCGAAATTACATTCACTGTTCGTGACAACAAAAAAATTTAATTTCGCAAGTTTGAATTCGTCTGTTTAGTCGAGATATTTCTGTAAAAGGATAAAGAGCTTTTGTTATAGAAAGAGATTTTAATAATATTGTATTTATTTTTTGAATTGAGAATGTTTTTTTAGAATTTGTGTCAAACTAAAAGGTTACCTACTATATCCTGTACATTGTTAAAAGAAGCATTTGAGCTACTTTTCCTTCAAGAAACTCCAATTCTGACCGTGATCCGTCTTCGTCGTCGCTTTGGTAGTAGATATACATATAAATTATTGTTTCTTCTATTGATGTCATTCGTTTTATCCATTAAAATAAACAATTTTTTGGCGAAGTGATTAGTGCTCAACTGGCACGTATATTAAATAATTACGAAGAACTGAACTGAACTGATAAACAATTTTTCAAACTTAAATAAGAGTAATGGAAATGGTTCCTTATAAAAATAAACTTTTGTTTGGGAACGTTGAAGGTTTATGATATTAAATAGTCTTAAGAGGACGAATCATACTGAAGGTCAGAGGTGACGCTTATGAATATGGAAACAGTTGCTAAAATTTCTCTTGATGAAAATTTGAATAAGCTTTCTTAAATTTACGTAATATGGGTATTTAAAAATATTGTGATATCACAAAATAAGATTTAATGAAAATTATTTAATCGCTGAAGGTTCAACAATTTTAAGATATATTTTGCATTAGGATCAAAATAGAGGCCGTCGTCACGGAAGGGCACAAGCGTGCGATAGTAAATGTGACGAGTGTCGGACCGATTCCCATTCCGGGGAATTAAATATTTAATAATATTTTCATTTCCTTACTCTAGTATCGACGCTAAGTGCGGCGTTTAGTTGTGCCATTCAGCAAGCAATGCCTCAAGAATTCGGTGGAAAGAGGGAACCGTACCCCACTTTGTCTTTGGCAAATGTCTTAATGGAGAATATAGTGTTTTAACACCTATGTTCCCTGACCTAACTTTCGGGAAGAAAAGATGCAATATCGTTATTTTTTTTTATTGTTTAATACATTTAGGACAGCATATAATCATAGAAAATTAAACAAATAAAATTAGGCAAATATTTTTTCTTTTTATTGAACAGTTCCATTACATACCTATTGTAGGTTTGATTTATTTCCAATTTCAATGTTCTTTATAACGTTAAAAAAAATATCGAAAATTCGACGTAGCAGATAACAGGGTTTGACGAAGGTCGGCCTTTGTTACCTCTGTCATGATATCCACACTTAGAAATAAAACTGTTTTATAAGTCCGTCAAGATCCATATAATATAGCTACATTTTGTATAAGATTTAAATTAATATGGTACAATATTCTACTCTAATTCTAAATATCCTACTTAAGTTATTTTTTTGCCTCGTCCAATCTCGCATATTTGCCGAGATAGAAGACAGAACGAAGTCCGAGGGTACTCTGTTCTCCATTTCCAAATTTTAAAATAATCTAAACATTGTCCTAAGTGGGCGTCGAATCTACCACCATCCTTTATACATTAGCCAACTGCGCACCAAGTACAAAGAATACAAATAAATAAAATAAATAAATCAGCATAACGCTATATCCCGCACACAGCAGGGTAGGCATAGGGAACTTGGTGTTAAGACACTCCGTTCCCCACTTTCTGCCGAATTCTGGAGGCATTGCGTGTTGAGTGGCAGAACTCAACCCCGCCCTTAACCAGAGCGAAGAAATGGAAATATAAATTTAAATAAATATAAAAATACAAATAATTTTCATTAATTTATTAAATGTGTGATAGCCTCACATTTAGAATGCTATTTATATATTATCTGATCACAATACCATTTATGATTAGAGTAGACATATATAGTATACAAACCTAAACTAACTGGAACCACATATGTGATTAGCATTTATAAATCACTAGAACAAATGAGCTTAAACTGTTCAACTTTAATAAACTGTTGGGAACAATAAAACTGTCAAATTAATTCAGAAAATAGCAATTAATCGTACACATTCGAACACTAAGTATGGTGATCAATGAGAGCGAAACCAAATTACGGTCACTCATTCTGATACTTATTGCTTGCATTGTGTGAAAAATACTGTAATATTTACCTATAAAAATATTTATTTACTAAACTAACAGATGATTATGTAGGTACCTATAGATATAGTATTACTTTTATCACATTAATATCACATAATTGTAATTTTATTATATTTCATCTCGAGCAGCATTCTCCAGTGTAAATTAAAAAAATATTTACGTTTGTTGGGACTGCGTTCTGCCAACTAATGCGTAACATTTAAATGTGTGACACTCAGTGAAGATATACATAATATTATAGGTATCACTCAGTTATTTCATTTCATTTCACTCTCAGGTTGCGCTAAGTAAACAAAGAATCAAAACACTCAGTTGATAAGACTAGCAACCTAATTCTTGCATTTGAGACTCTTTTTGAGGAAGAGCGGTTGCTATTGCGGTTATTTTGGTAAATTAGCTATTTAATGTACCTCTACATAAATTATTTAAATCAATATTACGCTTAGACCATGGGGTGCCCTTGGTAATGCTTAAAACTAGTTTATGTAAAAAATATCTTTGACAAGATCAATAATATACATGGCAAATACATTACAATATCAGAAGACGACATTGATTTTAATCTAATAACATGTAAATACCTACTGATACAACAATATACTCGACAAAAAGATGTACCTAACCATTATCATAATTTAATTTTTCATTACATTATTTTAATAATAAATTTTAAAGATAATTATATATATATCTACTTTACTATATTATATATAACAGTTAGTAATAAAATAGTATCGGTTGTTTAGAAAAACAAGTAAACTTCAAGCTTACTGATAAGAAAGACAAAGAAATACATAGGCTTAAAGAAAGGCATATAGGCTTATTTAAATAAGAGATTTATAATTATTAGATTATGCTAAATTATAAGACTCCATAAGTAAATAAAATAGGCTTTATGTTAGTTTTATGGCTTTATATTCCTAAAATTTGCAACTTCATGTTATATTTCTAAACAGTACTGTCAAATTCCTACGACGTTGTCATTACTGTCATCGTGTCGAATGTCAATGTTTTACAACTTATTAGTGCATTGATTTGTTTAAAGAAAATATTTGAATAATTTCTCAGTTTCATTTTATAGATCATTAAAATTGTTTTTATAACCAGCATTTATAAAGTTAAATATTTTAAAATGTCAGCTCAGGCTATACTCTGTACTTAAAATGTCTGAGGGGGAACGAGAAGTAAAAAAGATTGAGTTTGATCCAATTTTGCCAGACAGAGGTATTTTATTTTATGAAGAATGTCCATCGGAGTATGAAATTGACAAACCTATACTACTACCATTGAAATCACCGACACAAATACGTTTCGAACAGTTACAACGTGAAGCTGTACAAGTGTGGAAAGAAAAACAAAAGACAGCACAGAAGAATTAAAATACGCTCTTATAAGTAAATAGTAAATAAAATATTAAAAATGGTTTACACGTTGTTTGTGATAGAAATAATATCAGCTTTTATACTAGCTGCCACCCTTTTATACCGTTATGGTGATTGCTACCGAAATCATATATTGGTCACAGTATCAGTCTTAACAGCATGGTACTTCTCATTCGTCATAATGTTTATTTTACCATTGGATGTATCATCGGTAAGTGTGATATCAATATTGATAATAAGAATATATTTTAAAGACATGCATATGAATACTTAGACATTAGTAAAAACTATTATAAAATTTTTATGTTCGTACTAGAATTAAGAAATGAAAATAATTAATTTCCTCAATTGAGAATCAAAACTGTTGCTGTGTTGTTTGCAATTTAATGTTACATTTTTTCTATTTAATTGTATTTTTTTCCAGACTGTTTATAGACAATGTTTGGATAATGCAACTCAAATTCTGAATCCATCAATCCAAGCAACCAATACAAGTACTGCACCACCTCCAAACAACCAGTGTCAGAAACCGTGGAGTTTTGTGCCAGATAATGTATTCCCTAATCTGTGGCGTGTTGTATATTGGACTTCACAGTGTTTGACATGGTAAGTAAAAACATTTTGAATATTTTTTACATCTATTTATTACTCTTCCCATCTTTGTTTTTAAAGTGTTGTATGTTGGATGGTGTAAAAAAAAACAAAAAGAAAATCCCCTAAGTGGGAATATAATGATTAAATTTTAATTTCAAACTTTCCTATATATTACTGCATGACTGGTTGTGGGTTCAATCTCCTACCGAGGAAATGGAATATTTATTTAAATTTATATTTCCATTTCTTCAATCTGGTGTTGAGGCAACGGGCGATGTGGAGTTCTGCCACTTAACACGCAGTACCTCAGAATTTGGCAGCAAGTGGGGAATGGAATGTCTTAACAATATGTTCCCTCTGCCTACTCTGTTGTGTCGGAATACAGTATGAAGCTGATTTATTTATTTACTTATTTCTAAGGGAGAAATGTTTTGAAATGATCAGTCAGGTATGTTTAAATCATTCTCGGAGATAGTAACATTTCTTTTAGCTTCATGCTGTTTCTCACACATCACAAGGTATTCAGAAGAAACCTAGGAATCTAGTGTTAAGACACTCAGTTCCCACTTTGACTTTCAAATTTTGAAGACATTGTGTGTTGAGTAGCAGAACTCAATGCAGTGCTTTGTCTGGTTATGAGGGCAAGGAAATGAAACTATTAAATATTTCATTTTCCTTGAGTGGAAATCGAACCCACAACTTGTCCAGTCTATAGTTGCATGCTTGTTGGGTACAATGTTGCATGTTGCATGCTTGTACCCATCCACCTCAAATATTTAATTTGTCTTTTAGACATTAAAGTTAATAAGCCTTTAATTTTTATTCCCTTTCAGGCTTATCATGCCAATGATGCAATCATATAGCAAAGCAGGTGACTTTACAGTAAAAGGCAAGCTTAAATCAGCATTAGTTGACAATGCAATATATTACGGCTCATACTTATTTATATGTGGCATTCTACTCATATATATAGCATTAAAACCTGGAGTTTATTTAGATGGACCTAAAATTAAAGCTATTGCATCATCCGCCAGTAATACATGGGGATTGTTTCTTTTAATATTACTTCTAGGTTATGCCCTCGTAGAGGTACCAAGAAACTTATGGAACAATTCTAAAAAGAACTATACTTTAACATATAGTTACTTCAAAATAGCAAAATTGAGTACTGACAAATGTGAAGCGGAAGAAACTGTGGATGATATATTAGAGGTAATATTTTATTTAAGTGGCATTTTTTTACAAAATGTAATTAAAATAATTAGTATTAGTATATAAATTCTAAATTATATTTTGATAAGTTGATACAATAATTTATATGAATTATTGTATCAACTCATCAAAATATACATATATAATATTGTTATTGACAAATGAACAAATAAAAGTAATCATATGTTTACCTGAATCATAGATAATGATGTTTTAAATATGTGTTATACTTTATTTAATAATGAGCTTTATTTTTAACACTACAGAGTCTAAATTCCGTCACAGCAGCAGTAGGCCCAGGGCATCCATTACACAGGCATGTGGAAACTATAGTGCAAAAGTTACCTGTACAATTGAGGGACAAATTAAATTCTAGAGCTCCCCCTGACAGGCCTTCACCGCCATCTTTAAAGTCACTTGCTAATTTACATAAAAAGGTGTGTTATAAGAATTAAAACAATAAAAGTCTTAATGTGTATATCTATATAGAAAAAAATAAATTATCTTCTATAGAGGAAAAGAATATAAAGACTATTTAAAAAAATAAACACTAATAGATTTTAGATGAGATACATTTGATACTTCAAGATGGTTTTTGTTTTAATATATTTTGTTTATTTCTAAGATTTATTTTATTTGAGATTGTCGTGGTGCATACACGCAGCGTCTGACTACCGCGGCGGTTGTATGATAGATTTCCACCTAGATTAATTATATTCGTTTCCTGGTTCTCATCATGGAAGCAGGAGGAAGCTAAACAAACATATTTTATGATTTTCTTCAGACAATCAAAGCACTACATGTGCTGCAAAGAACAGAAACACAATGGGGTCTCATGCTGGAGCGTATATTTCATTTGGAGGACATAGCGTCCAATTCCCGTTCACCTGATCACCGGTTCCAACACACTTTCCATACACCGCGGCCGAGGTTACAACGTATATTTTATCCTCCCATTATTGGTAAGATCAATCCTACTTACTAGTACTACTTATTCCTGCAGTATCCTGCTAATAAATAAGTAATAATAAATAAATGAATATTATCACGCAAAAACTACTGAAAGGATTTAGATAAAATTAATAGCAATTAAAATATCTCATGAAATAAATATATTTTTATTTTATTTTTTTTTTTTTTATTTATATTGATCATAGCATAGCCTCTAACTGTAAACAAAGTAGCAGTGAATTCTATTTTCACCGATGGAAATGCTCCAAGTAAAATTTCCATTTTCTCCATTCTGGTAAAAACTCGTCATTTTGGTCGGTCACTTAACACGCAATGGAAAGAGATGAACGGACTGTATTCTCTTAATAATTAAACTTAATCCGCTTATTGCGGAAAATACATTACAATCAAATTAACACTATTGTATAATATCTTCTATTTTATAGCTTTACGACAGCGTAAAGCTGCAGGGTTTGCGTACCCTTTTATATGCAAGATACAGGTCCTGATCCTGATCCCTGGTGATAAAATCTCCATTCTCCACGACCGTGTTAAGTGCTGAAATTAACGCCGCGATTTGTCATGTTACCAGAGTGAAGAATTAAAAAATATTAATTTTCCCGAATGAGACTCGAACCCACAATCGTCGTGTTTACAGTGAGACGAGTCAAGTCAAGGCTTCAAAGTAACATCTGCTTTGAACATTTATATAAAAACACAAATTATTTACAGAATGGTACTGGGAATGCTTTCTCAAGCAATATTTCTTAAAGACAATGGCTGTGGTCACTTGTATTCTGTCAGTGGCGGTTGTGTGGTCAGAAGTGACATTCTTTTGTAAGAAGCCCGTACTATCAATATTTGCTATAATTGTTAATTCTGCGAGAGACAGCTATAATTATGCGGCCATTGTGGTACGTGTGTTTGTTTTTATTTTATTTTTTGTGCTTAAAGTAAATGTGTATTTGGTGTTCCAATTTATTTATTGATTTATTTATTTGTATGAGAACTGATGATTGTGAATTTCTATTAGTTAATGAGTAAAAAACACATATTAAAAAGTGCAAAAAAAATATAATCATAACATTTTATTACTCGTAACGACAAAACGAATATACTGGCAAAATATTGCGCACTTCTACTGTAAGCGATTGGGAGATAGAGTAGGTTGCGTCTTCGAGGATGGCACGATTTTTACCTATTAAAAAAGACGTATTTTTCAGTCAATGTCACCTTCAATAATCGCATACGTATTTTACTGCACATATACAAATTTTATCAAAATAAAGCTTCTCAATCTTTACTATCGGATTTCCTATTACCAAAATGATGAATATATTATACTTTGATATTATCTTCAATTACCTGGTCAGGTCAAGTACAGCGTTAGGTTCTGCCACTTTATGCTACATTATGGTTCCTTATTAAGCTAGATTATCTACTTATCCTACATTTTACAAAAAATGCATAATTAAAAAAGGCCATTTTTTTCAGTCAATATCAACATTAATAATCGCATACATGTTTTACTGCGCATATTCAACTGTTCTCAAAATAAGACTTCTCAATCTTTACTACCTGGCCCCCCATCACCAGACCAACGAGTACAGTTTGATATTCTCTGGAATGATGGTCTGTAGATTGACGCCGGCAATGTGTCTAAACTTTCTCAGCTTGGTGCATATGGACTCTCATATTATTAAAGAGAGGATTATGGAGACGTATTATACGCAGGTAAATAAAAAAACTTTATTGTTGATTATTTACTTTTTTAATTTGGAATTAGTAGATATTTTATGTATTTATATATAACGTCAAATATTTTATTTCGTTATATTTATAATTTTAATAAAGAGATGAGAAATAATTTTGAATATCCAAATTAGATCGTAGAGAGCAAAGCTAAATAAATATACACATTTACAACAGTATAGTATCCTAATATCAAATAGTTAATATGTAAAAAATATATATATATTTTTCGTAACACTACATGATTACATAATTTTCTACAAGATTTAATTCTATATAATTAAACTTTGTTATTATGTTTTCAATCAACCCACAAATATATAATATATTTATATTTATTGTTTCTCTAGTCCCACTATTAGTAGGTTCTTTCCCCCTACCGCTCTAAATCTAGATTGCGCCAGATATTACTAATACTTATTACAGTATGGTCTATGAGTCGTGGCCTCCCTGAAACTATCTGTAGATCGCACAGACTTGATTTTAGAAAATTGAAAATGAGTTATTGTTTTCTTATTTTTGTTTAATTTCTTGCTATTCTCCAGTACCATATATTTATATGACCCATTTTTTATCAGATAATGGGCCACATGGACGTACTGGGCATCATAGCTGAAGGTTTCAACATATATTTTCCAATGTTAGTGGTGTTGTTATGTTTGGCCACTTACTTATCGCTTGGCAGTCGTCTACTCTCACTTTGTGGCTTCCAACAGTTTGTGGGTGATGATGAATTGACCACTGATCTGGTTGACGAAGGGCGCGAGATTGTGAAACGAGGTACGCTTTTTGTTTTTGGACATTTCACTACAGATTTTTTAATCTAGTGATAAGATAACTATTTTATTTTGTATTGCAATTTGGGTGATATTTATTATATCTGTGACGTCTGGAAAATTGTATATATGGAATTAATATAATCATCCCTAAGACTGTGATATAAACCTAGACCATTGTGTTAAGACAAAGATAGTAAAGTTATAAAATAATTTGCGTAGGATTCTAAAATCGCAAAGAAATGGCATTATAATTATTTAATTATATTATTACAGAGAAACGTAGGCGTCAACGTACAGAGGAATCCATAGCGCGTCGCCGCGACTACAACGAGCGGTTCTCAAACTACCGCACCAGGGACAACCAAGATGGAGGTAACACCACTTTTTATATTACTTTACTTTTATATTCCAGCATCTTAGGTTAAGTTAGTACCTTACGGCGCAAGTGCCTGACTGTAAACGCAACAGTTGTGGGTTCGATTTCCAGCCAAGACAAATATTTATTTACGTTTCCTCGCTCTAGGAACAAGACAAAGCGTGGTGTTAATTTTAGCCGCAAAGTAGTACTAAAATACTGTTCCTCAGACAGCTCCCAATTTCAGACATTTCTCTTCTATTTCCCCATTTCGGAACACGGCATGTTGAGTGGCGGAACTTAACGCTGTTCTAAGTCTCGTAACAATGAGGAAATGAAAATAATTTATTCTCCCGAGTGAAAATCGAACTCACACTCGTCGCGTTTACAGTCGCACGCCGTGCCACGACAACCTCAAAGACATTATATGTAAAACCACATATAAAATTTAAAAATGAGTTATTGTGCATGGTAACCACATTACAGCCCGCACCGGGCTCCTCAACGACGTGGACGCAGACTACTACGTCAGCCACAGCTACCAGGCACCCAACAACGTGGAGGAGTTTGACGCGCCGCGACGCGATATGACCATGCCGCCCAGGGGGTTGTTTGACGATGTATAGAAACGTAGAGGTGGTTTTAGAATATTGTATTGGAGCTTTTTTTGTAAGATTTTAGTTATAAGGATTTTATAAAAAAAAATTGTATTGGTTTTTAAATTAAATTATTACCTAGTAAAATACAGATACCAGACGCCAAGTAATGTCGAAGATTATCAAATAAGAATAGATATCGCTGCTGTAGGCTGTAATGTCATTCTTTTACAATCAAAATAATCAATATAAACATATAAATAAAACAAAAAAGCATACCACACCTAATCTAGTGCACTAGATTAGTTCACTACAGATAGGACGTCCTGATTTGCACCATTTAAGTTAGTCTTTACACTGCTCTATATCTATTGACCTACACAGTGTAGTGCAAGTGATGTATTGCTGTCGCTGCTAGGTTCATCTTATACATTACTTAACGTACGTAAATTTGTTGTTTGAATGTCTATACATTATGGGTGGTTTTAGAGCTTTTTTGTAAGACTAATATAAGAAGAATTTATTTATAAAGATAATATGCAAACGATTAGTATTGGTATTTACTATAATCTGTGGCAATAATAAATGAACACCTATATACGTACGTACATTTGATTGTAATACACAAAATTTTTGAATTATACACGCAAATAAATATTAATGGCACTTTCTACAAACAGTGTAACTTCACGAGTGCGTCACATATTAGCGATAGATTTGTATAATAATAAATATATTTTACTTAGATAAATTATTACATTATTGATACATTTTCATGTAAAATAGAATAATTTTTAATGTTAATATAGTATAAACGTATATTAAGGATTTGTGATTATTTTGTACAAAAATATTTTGCAATTGTTGTTTTCGTTAATCAATTAAAAGAGAACTTAAAGAAGGTCTTACCTTCTTTATATAGTTTTTATTCTATCGCCATATTATATTTTTTTAATTTTATTTATTACTAAATCGTTGACAGCTTTTCAGAGATTATGTTATTAAATGGCGCTATTGAAGATAAATATTTGTTTTAAGTAGCTTAAGTAATATTAATATATACCTTAGAATCGCCGTGATAAAGTGTTTACATAACTACGAAGTAACTGTTATTATAATTAACTTTCATAGAATACGACAATAACTTTTAGATGTTCAACATACAATTTTAAATATCCGAATTAATGTTTCGTCATACTGTAACTGATGCTAATTATAAGCGACCATATAAAAATTTTAGACCCTAGCGGCTTTAACCCTTACATATTGAGCCTTTAAAGTTTAAGAATGAAACTTAAAAAAATAAAAAATATAAGGCATTTCGTTTATGTATGTACATTTATTTAAATAACAATAATATTGAAGTTAAATATTGCAAAAAACATATCTTGCAGTCAACAAAATGTTAAAGACCTACTTTCTTTAACTGGTGTCTGTAATTATACTTAATCAAAAATAAGTATGTCCATTCAATATTTCTATTTATTTTGTTTCATTCCGTTCGTCAAATGCCTTGGCATTACATGTATAATACACTATGTGATAGCAAATTTGTTTTATTTTAACCCTTTTTACTGATAAAATTTACTATAACCTAAAGTTATTCGGATATTTGGCACACCATAATTTTATAAAATCATTTTCATACGTGGCAGAAAGTAATATGGGCACGTTCGGAGAATGAGTGATACCAAAAGACAGGGAAACCTCGGTTTATGATACTCGAGGAAGTCACGTAGAAAGCATAAGGATCCCCAGAGGGCTTGTATGTGTGGGTTGATGACAGTGGACGAGGTAAAAAAAAGTATGCAGAGACCGTAGCGTTTAGATAAAGCGTGAAGCTAAAAAAAACCTTCATACGTTTTCTCCTTTATCAGGGTACATAGCGAAAACAATGTATGGAAAATGTAAATATAAATATTCATATTAGTATATAATCGTCTATTTGCAATGTTCAATATCAATTTAAAAAACATAAATTTAACAAGTATTTGATTGTACATGATTTAACCTATTTCCATTTCTGCAGCGACTAAATAAGTTGAGAGGACGGACTGTCTTTTAACACTTCCTTTCTAGCTACCTAAATCGAAAAGCGTTTTTTCTTAGCTTTCTAACCCACTCTGTTATCATCTTGGCAGAACTCAATGTCGCACTTTTAATATAGTTTTACCTTCGTTTTTATCCCCGAATGAAAACCCCCAACCATCTTGTTTGTATGCAGACGATATCCCACATTAGTCTCAAAAAGAAATAAATAATAAAACACTTTGTGAAAAGTCATTTTATTAATAATAATACACATGTCAGTTTTCCGTATAAATAATGGTAACTGGTATTTTAGTGATGTCACTTGAAGTAAACCTTTATATTATCTACTTTGACCCGCAACTCGTGTGAAGATTCCTTAGATAAATCTTGAGCGTATGTTTGATAAATATCCTTTAATTTATTTAATTCATTTGTTTTTTGGAGTTCTGAAATACAAAAAAATAAAACAGTATGTAGAAAAAGTTCAATATATGTAATGTTACAAAAAATATTAAAAATAATAACTTCTACAACTACTAACCTTTTAATTGCTTAATCAATATTTCCATTAAATTAAGAGCATCCCTCCGATTTCGGACCTGATTGCTGTTTTCTAAAACAAAAAAAAATACGTACATAAAAAGAATAAAACAAATAAAGTGTGTCTTATAACAACGAGTAATCTGTAACAGTTACGAACCGTGTGTCTTTGACACATCAATGAAATTAAAAAATAAACATTTCATATAAAACAAAATTTAATAAAAAAAAACACCAACTCACTAAGCGTATACTCCACTATACTCGCAACGTGTCCAGTAACCATGGCAACGGGATCCTTGCCCGCTTGGACCACTGGCTCCTCTGTGTCCATGGGTTCCGCACGTAACACCGCGAGCCTCTCAACTACCGACGATATTGATGACAGTATGGCCAGTTGGGTAGAACGAGAACTGGACGGGTATGATTTGGAACAATGCTCGAAGTACAGATCTTGGTATTTTTCTGCAAATTGATATAAATGTTATTTATTATGTATGAAAAAAGTCTAATAATAACTTTATTAGACTTTTTTTAAACATAACAACTTATTGTTGACTAAAATTCTTTAAATTGCAAGTTCTGTGTTCCAGTGCCACAAATATCTCTAGGTACTAAAGTTGATTGATAAATTAAATTTTCGCATGTGTTTGAGTTTTATATTAGAAAAGAACCTTAAACTCCATTAATGTCATTAAGAAAAGGTTTTTTAATCAGCCTAAAAGATATAGTATGTTTTTAATATGTAAATATAACCTACACTAATCAATTTCTTTACTCCTAGCTTTTACTTGCAGTTTCACTCCCGTGGACAGATGTAAGTAACGGCGAGTTGTATATAACGTATGCAATGATGTATTACATTAAATTTATCGTATCAATGTTAAGTATTTATGTCGGGATACATATTAAAAGAGTATTACGCGTATTTTACTTTACTGAATCTTACACGCGACTGTGTGCGCGTCCTCGCGACGGTCCTGAATAAATCGAATATTTAACATAAGATTTCTTTAGTTCTTACTAGTAGTAACTGAGATTAGCACATTCAATCAAACAAACTCTTCACTATATAAGTATTAGTATAGATATATAATGATACTTTCACTCTACCTTGTGTATGTGGATCTTTAGGCCACGCCTTGCCCAGTAAATCGTAGGCGGCCTCTTTCAACGCTGTCAACTGTTCCCGTCTCTGTCGCACACCTTCGTTGTCTTCTTCGTCTGAATCTTTGTCCATTGATAATTCATCCTACATTAATATATACGACATTTGATTAAATTGCAATGCTACCACGATCTAGGTACAACTTGCCTGATGGTGGTGAGTTCGAATATCACTCAATTTTTTTTTTCAGCTTCACGCTGTATCCTGCACACAGCAGTGTAGGCAGAGGGAACCTAGTGTTAAGACATTCTGTTCCCCACTTTCTGCCGAATTTTGGAGGCATTGCGTGCTGAGTGGCAGAACTCAACGCCGTGCTTTGCCTCGACGCCAGAGCGAAGAAATGGAAATATAAATTTAAGTAAATATTTCATCTCCTCGAGTGGGGATCGAACCCACAACCAGTCGGTTTTACAGTCACACTATGTGCCACTGCGCCACGACTGGCCTCAGTCACTCAAAATAATGTTATTATTTAAACCAATCAACTAAAACAAAGAACGGAGAAATATTTGACTATAGTAAAAATAACCAAGCGTACCTTAGACAATATCTGCTTAACAACCTCGTACAGCTGGTGGAACCTGTCGCAGGCCGCGTCGGGCAGCGCGCGCGCGAGCGCCGTCAGCGCGTGGCGCTTGTAGCCCGCCTCCTGCTTGCGGCTCTCCGCCACCAGCGCGTCGATGCACGCCGTTGATATGGACGGAGAGAGGGGTGCTTCGTTTTCTTTTACTCTGTTATATTTATATGTTTAAATTAGTCATTTTGTTAATTGTATCACAATTTAGTATTTTACTCTAGATGATATGAAATCTAAAAATTTATTATGATCACTACACTTTACAAAACCAGGCAATACTATTTTTTAGTTTTCTATAATTCTGATGTAATATAAAAATTATAAAAAAAGCAATAAATTATCTAAGCACCTTATTTTGTATAATTATAACACAGTAATACTCACACACACAAATCTGCAAGCGCTTCCAAAATATGTTGTTTGCCATCAAAAGTCTTGCCCTGTACCGCCGCTAGTAAAGACCGTATGAATGCCTCCCTTTCCTCTCCTAGACCGTCCGACAACTCTTTACATATTGTCTTAATTGCATTTGCTGCCTAAAAATAAGCAAACAGTAAAAGCTTAAAACACCTCCGACCTTAAGCAAAACAATAAACAAATGTGAAAATGATCACCATCTATCTGCCTCCCATTTATAAAGGCCATTACAACGGCCTGTATACACAATATAAATCGATCAGACCAGCAAGTAAGCAACATACTTTTATCATCTAGAAAGGAGCTGATGATATTGAAACGGCTGAATCATTGGTAACAACAAACTCAATAACAATTTCAGACTCACTATTCATTGGATAACTTACTATATTGTGCAATTATAATAAGCTTGTATTGACTTTAATAATGCTATGAAGTTGTGTAGAAGTTTCTGGCTGTACGCAATGGATTAGATTCCAATCTTAAAAATGTTTATATTAATAGTCTAATTAGATAAAGACCTTCCTCCTTCTTTCCTCTAGTTCTTCAAAATCTAGAACTATTCCCGACGTAGAATTTCCCTTGTTCGGAACAAAATCTAGTTTTTCAACATCAGAATGAGATCCATACATTTTCCGGCATAATATACAGAAAAATGTTATTATATATCATTATTGATAAGTTATTTTAATTGGATTGCACTGCACTCAACTCACTCAAAACCATAAAAACAAAAAAATTACACGAATTTACCTGTACTTTCTTCGTCCAGCTACCAGAAGACAATGCAAGTTCAGTGTAAGCGCGTATAGCGGGCAAGTGTTGTCGTATGCCGCTCGCGCGGGTTGGACTCATGTCTGACCAGATTTCTTCAAACGTCTCTACTGTTGTTGAATCTGTATTTTGTTTTATATTTTAAGAAAGTTTTTTTTTATTTTTACGGGTAGGCAACTTCATCATAATGTTTCCGTTTTTTTTATTGATTTATTTTTTTTACGAATTTGTTTATGATAATTCTGTATTATCTGTATCAAAGAACTTATGCACAATCTCAAAGACAAGTGAGTTGATTAAACCATCCGTGTCTATCAATAACCTAAAAAATTATAGTATTTACCATTCTCCTTAGGAGCGTGCATTGCAAGGAATACAACAGGTGCTAATATTTCTTCATTATCCTTTATATGTTCGATCTTAGCTTTTGCTACTGACTTCAGTGTTAAAGCAATGGCCGACCTTGAGGCGTCATCTTCTTTTGTTTCATAGAGATTCACCAGTTTTTTCATTAACTTCTCTATAGATTGCGCCTGTAGTAAAGGATTTTTTATTTAAAAAAAACAGCATCATGCTTTTTTCCGCATAGATGTCAAAATCGAATATTTAAGACATTGCGTATTGAAAAGTGGAACTCAACGCCGCACGTTGTCTGCCAGAGCGAGGTAATGAACATAAATAGAATTTAGTTCTCCCGAATGAAGGTTGAATGCAAAACCAACGCGCTTACAGTCAGACGCTGTCATACTCCGTCACGTCAGCCACGATACAATTTTATTACGATACGTTGAAATATTCTGAATATACTATTACTATACTACCATATAATAGATACATTATACAATCACTTTTAAAAAAATTACTTACATCTTCTTATTCAAAAAACGAAAACCCTTGGTACTTTTCCAACAAAAAAAAAACGAAACAAAATATTAAAACGCACCTTAGCATATGCTGAAATTTGTCCCAAAGCCTCCGCATAATTTTTCCTCACAGTTGCATTTCTATCGAATATTCCGTTCAACAAGTTAGTCATAATTTTCCCAGCAACTGGTTCTAAGTCAGTCCTTAGATAATGCGCGGAAAGTACTAAGAAATGTGCACACGCTGCTTTAGTACCGAGTTGCGGAGATTTTGTCAACTCGAGGATTTTGGGTAACATATCCTTCATCACATCTATGTTTATAAACGGCATGCACTGTAAGAAAAAAAATTTATTATAAGTTTAATACAATTATTCATAGTCACTCTCGTTATTCACGTCTATTTTAGATTATATATTTATTTATGAATGTAAATTAAAAAATATTTAATAAACAAAATTATATTATTTTAAATTAAAAAAGGTATATTACTAGTTATTTTTTATAGAAAAGTTTTCAACAGATGCCCATAATCAACTCAACACACAGTTCCATGGACAGTTCAGCTGATTCCAATTCGCCTTTATTGTACGGTCGACTAGTCTCCTTTTGATATTTTTTTCCCGAGTACATAATGCGTAAAGCTTCAAAAAATCAAAGCTTCGATCAGTCGATGTTATAAATAGAAAATAAATCATAACAAAAAGCAGTACAAACCTTAACAACAGTATCAGTAGTATAGTGATGTCGCGCAGCACTGGCGCGCATGTCGTCCAGCAGCTCGCGCGAGCCGCTGTCCGCTAGCGCCGTGCTCAAGTAGGACAGCTTGGCCGACTCCAGCTCGCCCGCTGCAGCCACTAGTGCTGGCACGAGGCGAGAGAGGAATGGCGTGAGCGTGTTGCCAGCTGCTGTTACTAGCTTGGCTACTGTTTGGAGACTGGAATGGAATATTACAAATTGTTTACTAATTCAGAGACTCTCGTGGCGCTGTGCTACAAGCGTATGACTGGAAATTTTACATTTTGATTTGTAGTATACTTAAAAAATATGGTATCTTGTAAAGTAACCCAAGACTTTGACCTTATCATTAAAGTAAGGGATTATCCCTATTCCTAACATAAAGGTTTTCCTATTATTGAAATTTCAATTTATAACAAGCAATTTAACTAAAGTTAATGGGATTTAATTATTTTTGATCTTCACGCTAGACCTCACACATAATAGGGTAAGCAGACAGATCCTAGTGCTAGGACACTCCGCTCCGTTGAGTGGTGGAAGTCAAGTAGGGATCGAACGCACAACTGTCGCGCTTACATTTGTTTTTGATTACCTAAGCTTACCTCACACTTCTCACTTCTTTTACAAGATTAATAATCCCCGTATCCAACAGCACAGGCAAAATAACAGATACTATTTCTTTTCCATCTTTGCCCTGATTAACATCCGAAGCTTGTATACATAGCTAGAAAAAATACATACGATTAAATAATATATCTTTTAAACTCGATGTTATAAAATGTTAGCATAATTTAAATACGTATTGGAATAATATCCCAGAACTTAGGATATAAGCTAGCCAGAAACCTAGAGGACACTCCGTTCTCCAGGGATATTATTATCATTGCCCCGCGTTTTCTCTACCAGAACGCTAAAAATGTAATTAATTTACTAATAATCATTCTTCTAAGAGGAGACTGAACCGCCAGTTATCGCGTTTATTGTGAGATCTTAAACCAGCATACAATAATAAGCGTTATATGTATACGTATGTACCCTTATATTTACCCTTATTATTATATACTTATGTATATAACGTATGTAGTACACAAATAAATAGATATTTTTAATAGTCAAAATAAACTTTTATTAAATATGAAAAGTATGCATAATTAATGCCATAACAAAATATTTCATAAAAAAACATGCGCCCGATTATATTTTAATTATTATCGAATTCTGGCATGTCCTAACAAATTTTGTGTCTAAACCATAATTTGGATTATTCTTACTTTTCATAATTTTATTCCTTAACAAAACGCGAAAGTTCAGAAATCCTAACTTCAAAGCGGCCACCACTTGTGGACCATACTGTATTGAAAATAAAAATTGTAAATACTCACTTTAGACAACACATTAGCAGTGGTAGTGGCAGCTTGTCTAGTGCCCTCGTGCACGTCGTCCATCACGCGAAACAATTGAGTCCAAATTGTAGGCAAATGTTCTAGTGATTGGTGTAGATTTTGTGCGCCCCTAAATCGTTATAAAATATTATTAGATATGTAAATATTATACTTATTTAGAAAACGTATAAAAATTTGAACGCAGCGGGACTCGAATCCGCGCCTCCTGGAAACCGACCAGGAGGACCAGAACGCATGGCTTAGTGGTCAGAGCGCAATTTGATATTTCAATTAAATCACCGTTCAAATAAAAAAAACTTCATCAAAATCTATTATGCATGCATTTGGGGACTACAATGCCGCAGAGAGACATTCACATATACATATACACCCGTACAAAGACACGTCAAACTATAGAATATAGTAAGAATATGATTTTGTAATATTAAGACATTGAGACATTTCGTAAGAAATGTACTTATGTATATGCTACATTTATATTAAATTTATGGCATAGCAAGATTTGAAACCGCAGCTTTTCTTCTTTTCTTTTATTGTTTATTTAGAAAATAATACATACAAAGTGTTTGCCTTCTCAGTAAGGAGTTAGAACATTTGTGTTGAGTATTTTTTTGTAACATTAATAATCAGGCTCAGTATTTTAATTTTAGTATAAACAACATATTATAAGATGTAAACTAGTGCAATTGCTTAGAAATAATAATAATCATTACGTAAAAAAAAGTTTACCTTAATAAATCAGAGAGGGCGTTGCAACACGACATCCGCACGCGCCATTGGTTAGAAGTCAAGTTGGTCACAAGGTCTTTCAATATCTCTTTGTGGTACTTGTGGACCTGGATATTTTTTATAATACTATTAATATTCATACAAACAGATCGTCGTGGCGCAGTAGCACAGCGTCACTTTTGTGAGATCGATTTTCATTCGGGGGAATCATTTATGTAATATCTATATTTCCTCGCTCTGGTAACAAACCAAAGCGGCGTTAAGTTCCGCCACCTAACTTTAGGGCGGCCACGACTCTTGACCGTATCGTGCTTCGGGAGAACATCGGTAAATAGAGGGTATAGTATTAAGATACAGATTGTTCTTCTTGTTTATTATTTTTTTATTATCTTTATATTTTTGTTGGACAAGAAGAAGCTAAGAAAAAGACTCGTACTTACAGTCTGCTGTGTATTAGGCACTATAGCATGCCATATACTGGCCATGGAGTTCTGTATCCGCGGGGTGGGGTCGAACCGGTAGCGGTACAGGCGGGGCACTATGCGCGGTAGATGTTCGCTTAGCTGAGCCCCCGCTTGGAGTGCGATTGAGTGGAAACCGAATGCCGCACCTAGGGAAGAAGAAACATAGACATACAACCTCTTTGTAGTGGATAGAGAGATTTAGATTTGGGTCTTTTTTAAGTCAAGTGAATTAATGGATTACGGATGCTATACCTGAGGAAAGAAAGAGATAGGTATGTTGAAAAAGTTAAAACACGAAAGATACATGGATGAAGATACATTTATCACATGAAAGAGGCCATTCATGTGTGAAATGAATCGCATTTTTTTCTCTTTGAATTTAAAATTTATTTTTGCGAATATAAAAAAAACATGGTTTATCTATATATTCTAAAGAAATTACGTTATTGTGTACGTAAATTAATAAAACATCAATTTTCAATTTTTTATTTCCGAAAATTTTATATTATATTGCCTACTTGAACTCACATATGTACATGGTCTTTTTTTTAATATTTACTTAATCACTGAATTATTAGACACATAAAATAGTTACCTCTCTTAGAATTCCATACTGAATTGTGATGAGCCAAATGCATGAACTTGTAAAGTAGATCAGGTTGATTCAAATCAGACGCTAAAGAGCACAGCTCTTTGTATGTCGACAGATTGCCTCTATAATAAAAATAAAAAACATTACTTATTATTCCTACTAGAATGTTTATTTTATTTTTCCTTTTTTTTTAAAGTTATTCCACACTATGTAAAGAAAAATATATTAGATTTTTTTTCATAAGTCTATAAATGCAGGCTATGTTCAAATTCTGCATTTCCACACAATATTTTTTTTAAATTATTTTATCATCTATACTAATATTATAAAGAGGTAAGATTTGTATTTTTGTATGTATGTATGTATGTATGTTTGTATTGTTTTCACACAAAAACTACCGGACCGATTTCAAAAATTCTTTCGCTATTAGAAAGCTG
>DWQW01002093.1:0-28863 GCA_018249695.1 Heliconius erato demophoon
TATGCAAATGGCGTTATGAATATTAATTAAACAAAGCCTATGAAACTCTTACATCACTGCTTATCAGTCACATACATTCCTTATACAACACTGTGTAAAATATTGTCGCTAGGTTTTAAGGGAAATTAGATTCTTGACAATTGCTCTTGAGATAAGAATGTTTTGTGATGCCGTCGTCGTGTCATGGTGGTGGAAGTGTATGATTGAAACGAAGGTTGTGGGTTCGATACCAAGATGATGCCTTTGTGCTGTATTCCAAATAACATGGTGGACAACTATTCGAGACAGTGCGTGTTAATTGGCGAAATTCAACGCCGCACTTTGTCGATGAAAGCTGGGATTGGACCCAAAACCATAGTGTTTACAGTGCGCCACGCCGCCGGTCTCGATATACAGTGTATTGCATATATTTATTTGAATTGTTTCAGTTTCTGTTGGGGCATCAGATTTAGTCAATGGTTACTAAAGAAAGATGACGTAAATTCATAATATATGTACAATACAACACAAAAAAAACGACAAAATAAGCAACGACAACACATATTTATACAATAATTCTACTTATTATTTTCTTACGAATAATCAGATATATGCCAAAGAAAATTACAGGTCCGCCTATACCTTTAAGATAGCTGCTATAAGCGTTTCCCCGGTAAATGTGATGATGCCGTTCCATTACGCATCAGTTACGATTCGTTCCAAGTCACGCGATGTTGGCATTATCAAGCTTACTGTTTTCTATTTACAATTTTTTTTCTTTCTTTTTTTCTTTTTTTCTTTTATAAGTAAGTGGATTATGGAAGCTTATTATTGGTCCGTTTAAGTAGTTGTTAGACTGGGTAAAGCTTTATGTAATCATATGTTATTCGTTTGGTTGGAAATTATGGGGTTGTTTTGATTATTGTTGATGTTTGGTTTTTAGTTTTACGCTGTATCAGGGGTATTTTAGGGTAGACAGATGGAAACTAGTGTTAAGATACGCTATTTTCCAATACTCACTCAATTTTGGAGACTTTATGTGTGGATTGGCGTAACTCAACACCGCGCTTTGTTTTGTTGCCAGAGCTGAGCGAAGTGCGAGAACGAAGCAACGGGGAAATTAAAATTATTCATATTCTCCGTTGCTTTTACAGTGAGATATTCTATTTTTTTATGTATAATTTGTCTAGCATAGTGATGCATCTGGAAATGATTTTATTTTTTAGCTTAACATAAGTATTATATATCCCACATATGGTAGGGTGGACAGTGAGATCCTAAGGTCAAGACATACTGTTTTTCATTTTATAGCTCGAATTCGAGATTTTATTACATGTTGAGAAACGGAACTCAAAACAACACTTTCTTTTATCGTAGTACGTATCATACGTCGTTGAATTTGTCTTGATGGCGCGAGTTATTGTAATATATTAATTTAGTTAAAGCAATCTGGCTTTTTGTTTTATTTGTAATTGCTATGTACTATATACTAAATATATTATATAAATAGTTAGTTTCCTCATAAATAAATTGAAATATAAAGGAATAATCAAACTATATCAACAAAATGTCAATATCATGCTGCTGCTTCAATAAAATACAAACGTATATCAGTATTCAACAACTAGTCTTATAATAAAAATAAAGACAAAAGAACGAAATTTCTACAAGAATATAATAAAATAAGCTAAGCTTTAATGTTCTTCAGTGAAGAGAAGCAATTCATGCTTCTCTGTAAATTAGGTCTTTAGATCTGCTAATTAGAGGTGATGCTTAAATTAATAAATAATAACTCAATCTTAAAGGTTATAACTTAAAAGAAAAACATTAGAATATAATAAAAAATATATGAAAATAAACTGCTTTCGGTCTTATACATTAAATTTGGAAAAACATTTTAACTTCAGGTACTTTTTCGATTTTTAACTATTTATAATGCTGAGTGGTATGCACTAACTGGCCTAATTAGAATAATTAATATCTTGACACTATGGAGTTAATATATAGCTGAGTATACGTGTATATAATAAACTGCCGCAGTGTATTCTAAGTTTGCCACTACCACAATTTAAAGTAGCTTTAAAAAAATACTAACAAGTAAAGCTTATTACACTGTTCAAGAATATTTAGAGGATAAACATGTATGGAATTAATGTCTATTGAATGTGATGCAGGATAGCTACCAGTTCATGTAATAATTAAATTATACCATTGACTTTGAAAAGAGCAACTGTTGAGTTTCTTACTGGCTCTTCTCAGTTCTGCTGAGCCTTCCAAACTGGTGGAAGCTTTTTTGTTTTTTTTTGTTTATATGTTCATTCGACAATTCCAAAGTGCTTGTAGGTGTCTATTTGAATAAAGAATATTTAGAATTTGAATTTATATACATATATACAAGTTAAAATGATTTGTGGTAATCCTGTTATAATATAAAATCGATTCAATGAAGCACTAATCCCTTTACAAAATATACAATATGACTGGTGGTCAATTATATTTTACAGGCGTCAGATTTTTAATTATCGATAATGCATTAAAATTGTTTTGTGCTCTTTAAATATTAATTTTAAAAATACTAGTTAAAAGGCCCAGTTCGGTTCGTTATTTTTTTTAACTAGTTGCTCTTCGAATAGTTCGAAAAGCAAATGTATATCTAGAAATGTTTTCCACTTAATTTACAAAAATAAATACTAAAGTAAGACTTTTATTCTTTTTTTTTAAAGTAATATTCTACATTTAGGATTTAGGAAAGAAAAATACTTATTAAACATATAAATATCCCGCACACAGCAGGGTAGGCAGAGGGAACCTAGTGTTAAGACACTCTGTTACCCACTTTCTGCCGTGTTCTGAAGGCATTGCGTGTTGAGTGGCGGAACTCAACGCCACGATTTACCTCGACACCAGAGCGAGGAAATGAAAATATAAATGTAAATAAATATTTCATTTTACCGAGTGGGGATCGAATCCACAACCAGTCGATTTTACAGTCACACTTTCCGCCGTGTGCTGAAGGCATTGCGTGTTGAGTGGCGGAACTCAACGCACCGATTTACCTCGACACCAGGGCGAGGAAATTAAAATATAAATGTAAATAAATATTTAATTTTACCGAGTGGGGATCGAATCCACAACCAGTCGATTTTACAGTCACATTCTATATTTCATACAGACTGTAAAATTAACCCCTGCGCCACGACTGGTCTGGCCTCACTTACGAAAATAATTTTAATTAGATTTTTATTTTATAAATTTATTATTTAAACGATTTCTTTATTTATTTTGTAAGTTCTCACTTCTTACCAAACTTCATTGCCTACATTCAAAAGACCCGATCCGGAAATAAAGAGGCTTTATAGATGTCCTGGTAAAATAAATCGCAAGTACATTTGTGTCTTTTGAACGAGGCACATCGCGTATTCCAGTATTATGTGTATATAATTATCATGATCATCATCATCATCAGTTTCTTCTCGTCCACTTCTGCATGTAATATAGGCCTCTCCGATGACACGCCACTGAGCTCGATTCGGTTCTCCAATCATTGCCAGCCACTTAACCCTCGTATGTATATGCGGTGATTTTATTAGTTAAAGTTATAGGTATTAAATTATAAAACATTATTATAACAAAATCTTAAAATTATAAGCATATATTTCACCACTCAGCACTTTGTGATAATTTTAATACAATAATAGAAACTATTACCAAATTAAAATTGATTTACCCATATAGAATTTTATTCTTTTGTTAGTTTTTCGTCTTTGTTCGTTCCAACATTCCTAAACTATTTAGTTGCGCTAGCATTTGCTTTGTAAAGTACATCCCGTGAGTGGGCCTGAGGCACCGCAGCATGCAGGTGGAATCTTGTGATCGCAAATGCCTCGCGTGGAAGCAACATGCCAATAATAGTAACCCAATTGCTTGGAGTTGGTATCGATAAACTCCGTTTGTTACATATAAACCGCATTGTTTACATTTCGGTAAACAAACATATAAATATTTGAGATTTTTTTCTTTTCGGTTTTTGGCTAAAGTCTCTTTCTCTTTTTTATTGGAGAGGTTGATGACAGTGGACGAGGCGAAAGAGGTATGTAGAGACCGTACCGTTTGGCGCTACGTTCTCTCTGAATGCCCCGCTAGGGATACAGCGTGAAGCTAAGATAAGCTATTAATAAATTGAATGAATGTGTTATAGTAGGACAACTTTTTACTTTAAAAAATCCTTCACATTTTTATTTCCTTGACGTGACATTGGGTTCCGCCACACGAAATACTTGGAGAAGAATTCAGCAGAAAGTGGGAAACGGAGTATCTAAATGGAGAAAGTCTTAACCGTCGGAGTATCTAAATAGTGTTAACACTAGGTTCCCAGGTTCCCTCTACCTATCCTGACATGGGCGGGATACAGTGTGAAGCTAAAAAAACTTTTAAATTTATTGACCATCTTAAATAAAACAAACACAAAATGTTAAGTAAAACTGCAAAAACGATTCATTTCGTCCCACGTAGCAGAAACGTAGAGAAAACCCTAATGTGAAGACGCCCGTTCCCGTCCAATTTTCGAGACGTTGTGTATTAACCCACGGATCTTAACACCGCGTGCTGTCTACATGGTGTACTTAAAAAAATAAACACAACCCTATAAAACACACAAAAGCACTGTGAAACAAATATTAATTATGATCACAGTATATCAAAATATTTGCCAAATAATTAATAATATACAGTTTTCATAATATATTATTTCATGATATACAAAGGTATATTTACTTTTACGTCAAGTGTTTGTACAAAATATTGCAGTATTGTACTCGACAATCAGTCATTGATTTGATTGGGCTCTATTAGTGACACAGTTTATTTGTTCGTGAAAATTCGTTATGTAAATTAAGAGAAAAATAAAAAAAATCCATAGTGTCCATGGCTTTGAGAGCGTGTTTTTATTAAAAGGATTTTTTTATATTGAAAAATGGACAGAATTTTTCCAGCTTTCAGCATAAATACGTGTAATTCACACGTACAGAGTGAATTTTGATTGGAAGTATAGAAGCAAAATATTTTTTTTTGTTGAAAAATTACTTTAAAGAATATTAGATAAAAAAAGGTCTAAAAATGGACTCAACTATAACTAGATTTTCTTTTCTTAGATTATCGTTCCAGTCACTTTCGCTCTTAAATAAATAAATCAGCTTCACGCTGTATCCTGCACACTGCAAGGTAGGCAGAATGAACCTAGTGTCAAGACACTACTTTCTTTCCGCCGAATTCGAGTGGCAGAACTCAATGCCGCTGTTCGCCTCGACACCAGAGCGAAGAAATAGAAATATAAATTTAAATGAATATTTCATTTCTTCGAGTGGGGATTGAACCCACAACCAGTCGATTTTACAGTCACACTTTGAAAACGCGGGATGAATTATTTCTATTTATCGTCTCACTACTAGGTTCCCTCTGCTCACCCTCCTATATGAGGGATACAGCGTGATATAAAAAAGAAAATTTTGTATAATATTTAAGATCATCTTGACGCAGTATGTATTAATATCGTCTGACGTTCGACTGTAAAATCGATAATTGTGAGTTCGATCTCTCGATTAATTACTTTTAATTCTTTCATGTTTTACCGTAACAAAGCTTCAAAACAAAACTTAATTGGCTTGACATGAAAAATATTGTTTTAGACCATTACCATTGGACGAAAAATTGTGTGCAGTTATAAAAGTTGTTATTCTGATCAATTAAAGGTTGTGCCCTCCGGCGCGCGTGTTTTTATTTTACTTTAGCCTTCAAATTATTCTATTGAATACTGAAATAAAAATATTGTTTATTTTTTTAGCTTCACGCTGTATCCCGCATGTAGCAGGGTGGGCAGAGGGAGTCTAGTGTTAAGACACTCTGTTTCCCAGTTTCCGCTGAACTCTATGCCGCGCTTTTGCTTCGACACCAGAGCAAAGAACGGTGAAGTCATACGCTCGTGTCTATGTTTTTATATACAATTTGTATTAGAATAAAAATATATCGTTGCATGCACCCTCTCTTATCAAAAACAGTTGAGGAGCGAGGATGCATGCAGGGATGCCTAGTGTTAAGACACTTCGCTCCCTATTTTCCGCCTAATTCTAGAAATATTACGTGTTGATTGATGAAACTCAGCGCCGCGCTTTGCCTCCAAATATCAAATTTAAATATTTTTTCTTTTCCCCGAGTGGAAATTGAATCCACAACTCTCGCATTTGCAGAGAATACCTATTGAACCTCTATGCTCAATAATTAAAATGGGTATGTATACTCATAATAACTCACAACGCAACGTTGATTTAATATACGATCACAAAATTAATTTAAGCGTTTGACAAAATAAATGAAAAGTACTTAACTGTGTTAAAATTTTCGTTTATAATATATATTTCTTAGTATTAATTATTTCTTAGTATAAAATAATATTCTTATAATAATTAATTTGAAATGGGTTAAACGATAACAATATTGCCTTTGGAACTCTTGAAAGTGTACACACAAGAGGTTTTGAGGATACAATTAAAATATAATTTGATGCCTAAACTATTGCCTTTGATATTTTTTTGTATCTACTTATGTTTTCGAACTTATATTAGAATATATATATATAAAATGTTATAATTTTTTTAACTTCACGCTGTAGAGGGAACCTATTGTTAAAACACTCCATTCCCCACTCTCCGTCAAATTTATATCCCGAGTGGGAATCAAACTCACAACCGTCACGCCACTGTGCGACGACGCCCTCTACGTTATGGATTCTATTCCCGCTCGAGGAAATATATACTTTTTCATATTTTTATTTTCTTCTGATGTAGAGATAAAGAGCGATGCTTGCTGTCCTGCTACGTGCGGGATACAGCGTGAAACAGGAAAATGCATTTTGAAAAAGAGATCCATTTAGAAATTGCCTTCAATATAAAATATTATTTCGCGAGGAAGAGGAGACTGAAGTTAATATGCTTATATAAATTGTTTATTGTTGAAACGATCGTTACATTTTATTACTGGCGAGGTGAAGTGGACTATGAAAAGTGAAATTTAGTTATTTTTCCGTTGGAATTTCGAGACAACTTTTTAGTAATTATCACTTTCATTTTCCGTTTTTTGTAAGAGAAGTACGCTGTTGGCTCTGAAGTTCTCTGCAGCGTCACAGGACTAGTGGAGGCCGATCTAGAAGAGATCTTAGCTTGGCTACCAACAATTGTAATATGAGTGAGCAGAAAGAGTTGAAATGAATTCGCTCTACGGAACCATTTTAAATAATTGCAAAATACAGAAATCTTTGTTGCTAGAAAAGTAAACTTTTTTTTATTTGAAAAGGAGTCTGTTTCGACTAAGCATTGCCTGCTAATTTGTCTTTCACGGTGAAAGCCATGCCTTACTTATAGTTTACAAAGAGGCAAAATTGATAGTATAATAGTGGATATCTTTAGATTTTTTCTATTGGGAGAACATGTTAAGCTAAACACTCCATTTTCGACTTTTCGAATTAGAGACATAACATATTTAGTGACGGAATTTAACTCCTCACTCTATCTACTAAAGATGGTAAAAGAAAATAATTCAGTTTCCTAAATGAAAATCAAACCTACAACCATCGCGTTCATAGTCTACGCTACGAGGATTTCTAGCACAATTGACGACATCGTCTAATATTGTTCTCATATTTTATATTGGGAAGAATTCCTTCATTTTTAAAAAAGCCATTGTCATATTTACCAATAAGCAGATTTACATAATTATATTATATGTACCGCCTTCTCGGTAAAAGTATCAAAAGCGTCGAAAAGTCGATGCTCATTCTAAGCTTCAGAAGAAAATTATATAGAAATCTCATCAATCATTTTTACAAAAGTGTTTCATGTTTTCATATGTGATTTAATGTTTAATTCAATTGAATTAATCCGACACAATTGTGTCGGATTGAATAGAAATAATAAAGTGCTTATATTTTTATTCTCTTTCTTTCAGAAAGAGTGGAAAACATATCCATAGTCAAGCTAAATTACTGACTACACTTGCTAAGTTGTTTAAAATGATTTGGATCCCTTTATAACAGATCTAGGATTTAAGATTTTAAAAACTTTGGAACGGTGTAAAGCTTCAAACGGAAATTATGATTCTGGTTAGTTTATTGAAAATTCTAATATTTAAAAAACCTTCTAAAGAACTAATATAACAAATTTGATTATTTTTTAAACTTAACATTTTTATGTATTTGTTCTCGCTCTTTCTTGGATAAAGTATTCAGTCAGCAAATAAATAAATAGTCAAAAAAAATAACATATCTGAAAGATAGGTCTAGATTATATTAGGTATATACGTACTTAATAAGACATACTAGAGTAATATATGATACATAAAACACACATTTTTAGTGTTTTTATGTATTAGAAAGATCCCTCAACCTAGAGTACTGCATTATTACTCATATGCACATAAATTGTACGTTGTGTGTACACAGCAGCATGGCACATATTATACATTATATATAAAATCAAAATAAGCTCACGTCGGCCTTAGAAGCCGTTGTGGCATAGGGGCTTAAGGGTGCGACTGTAAACTCGATGATCGTGGGTTCGATTCCCATTCGCAGTAATGATAAATCAGCTTCACGCTGTATCCCGCACACAGTAGGGTAGGCAGAGTGTCTAGTGTTAAGACACTCCGTTCCCCACTTTCTGCCGAATTCTGGAGACATTGCGTGTTGAGTGGCAGAACTCAACGCCGCGCTTAACTTCGACACCAGAGCGAAAAATGGAAATATAAATTTAAGGAAATATTTCATCTCCTCGAGTGGGGATCGAACCCACAACCAGTCGGTTTTACAGTCACACTTTCAGCCACTGCGCCACGACTGGCCTCGATAGCAATAATGATATATTTAATAATTTAATTTCTTCGTTATATGAACGAACTAAACACCCTACCTAACTTAGCACCCTAGTGTTAAGGTAGTTAGTTCCCTCGGTCTCCCCTGCTGTGTGAGGGATACAGCGTGATGCTACAAAGAAAAAAAAGAAAGTTTACGTGACGCCGTAACCAGGAACCACTATACACATATACAGCAATACACGATGAAATATTCTTCAATTTCTTAGCATTCGCATATTTTCACGCGTGACATTCATTTATATGATGTATGGAGCTTCTATATGCAAATGGCGTTATGAATATTAATTAAACAAAGCCTATGAAACTCTTACATCACTGCTTATCAGTCACATACATTCCTTATACAACACTGTGTAAAATATTGTCGCTAGGTTTTAAGGGAAATTGGATTCTTGACAATTGCTCTTGAGATAAGAGTGTTTTGTGATGCCGTTGGCGTGTTATGGTGGTGGAAGTGTATGATTGAAATGTAGGTTGTGGGTTCGATACCTAGAGGATTTTGCCTTTATGTTTTATTCCAAATAATATAGTGGACAGAGTGCACCTAGTGTCAAGACACATATTCTAACCAACTATTCAAGACAGTGGCGTAATTCAACGCCGCACTTCGTCGATGAAAGCTGGGGTTGGACCCAAAGCCATAGTGTACAGTGCGCCACGCCGAGTATCTCGATATACAGTGTATTGCATATATTTATTTAAAATGTTTCTGTTTCTGTTAGGACATCAGGTTTAGTCAATGGTTACTAAGGAAAGATGATGTAGATTCATAAAAACAGAGCTTAAATTATAACAAAAAAAGAAAAAACGACAAAATAAGCAACGACTACACATATTTATACAATAATTCTACTTATTATTTTCTTACGAATAATCAGATATATGCCAAAGAAAATTACAGGTCCGCCTATACCTTTAAGATAGCTGCTATAAGCGTTTCCCCGGTAAATGTGATGATGCCGTTCCATTACGCATCAGTTACGATTCGTTCCAAGTCACGCGATGTTGGCATTATCAAGCTTACTGTTTTCTATTTACAATTTTTTTTTCTTTCTTTTTTCTTTTTTTCTTTTATAAGTAAGTGGATTATGGAAGCTTATTATTGGTCCGTTTAAGTAGTTGTTAGGCTGGGTAAAGCTTTTTGTAATCATATGTTATTCGTTTGGTTGGAAATTATGGGGTTGTTTTGATTATTGTTAATGTTTGGTTTTTAGTTTTACGCTGTATCAGGGGTATTGTAGGGTAGACGGATGGAAACCAGTGTTAAGATACGCTATTTTCCACTACTCACTCAGTTTTCAAGACTTTGTGTGTTGATTGGGGTAACTTAACACCGCGCTTTGTCTCGTTACCAGAGCTAAAGGAAGAAGTAAAAATTATTCATATTCTCCGTTGTTTTTATAGTGAGATATTGTAAATTTTTTAGTGATGCATCTAAAAATTATTTTATGTTTAGCTTAACTTAATTACTATATATCCCACATATGGTAGGGTGGGCAGAGAGAACCTAAGGTCAAGACATACGATTTTTCATTTTATGGCTCGAAATCGAGATTTTATTACATGTTAAAAAAAAAAAAAAAATCAGCTTCACGCTGTATCCCGCACACAGCAGGGTAGGCAGAGGGAAATTAGTGTTAAGACACTCCGTTCCCCACTTTCTGCCGAATTCTGGAGGCATTGCGTGTTGAGTGAGGCAGGTGTTATTACATGTTAAGAGGCGGAATTCCAAGTCACATTTTCTTTTATCATAATACGTATCATACGTCGTTGAATTTGTGTTGATGGCGCGAGTTATTGTAATATATTAATTTAGTTAAAGCAATCGGGCTTTTTGTTTTATTTGTAATTGCTATGTATATAGAGTCCAATAAAATACAAATGTATATCAGTATTCAACAACTAGTCTTATAATAAAAATGAAGACAAAAGAAAGAGATTTGTACAAGATTATAACAAAATAAGCTATTAAATATTTTATGGTGATAAAAGTTAGCACCATGGCCGTAATTTAGTCGATAACAAGATTATTAAACATTGTTTTTTTTTTAAACGAAGCATGGGAAGTAAACTTTAATGTTCTTCAGTAAAGAGAAGCAATTATTGCTTCTCTGTAAATCAGGTCTTTAGTTCTGCTGATTAGCAGTGATGCTTAAATTAATAAAAAAAACTTAATCTTAAAGGTTATAACTTATAAGAAAAAAAAACATTAAAATATAATAAAAATTATATGAAAATAAATTGCTCTCGGTCTTATAAATTATTCCTAAAAATATTTTAACTTTAGGAACATTTTCGAGTATTTTAATATTTATAATGCTGAGTGGTATGTACTTAGACATTAGATATAAAAAGAGAGAAAAGAATTAATATCTACACTATAGAGGTAATATATAGCTGAGTATATATGTATATAATAAACTTCTGCAGTGTATTCTAAGTTTGCCACTACCACAATTTAAAGCAGCTTTAAAAAAATTCTAACAAGTAAAGCTTATTACACTGTTCAAGAATATTTAGAGGATAAACATGTATGGAATTAATGTCTATTGAATGTGATGCAGGATAGCTACTAGTTCATGTAATAATTGAATTATATCATTGACTTAGAAAAGAGCAACTGTTGAGTTTCTTACCGGCTCTTCTCAGCTCTGCTGAGCCTTCCGAACTGGTGGAAGCTTTTTTGTTTTTTTTTGTTTGTATGTTCATTCGACAATTCCAAAGTGCTTGTAGGAGTCTATTTGAATAAAGAATATTTTGGATTTGAATTTCAATTTACATACATATATACAAGTTAAAATTATTTGTGGTAATCCTGTTATAATATAAAATCCATTCAATGAAGCACTAATCCCTTTACAAAATATACAATATGACTGGTGGTCAATTATATTTTACAGGCGTCAGATTTTTAATTAGCGATAATGCATTAAAATTGTTTTGTGCTCTTTAAATATTAATTTTAAAAATACTAGTCGAAAGCACCAGTTCGGTTCGTTATTTTTTTTAACTAGTTGCTCTTCGAATAGATCGAAAAGCAAACATAGATCTAGAAATGTTTTAAATTTAATTTACAAAAATATTTACTAAAGGAAAACTTTTTTTTTTTTAATGTGTTATTCTACATTTAGGAAAGAAAAATATTTATTAATAAAACGTATCAAAATCCCGCACACAGCAGGGTAGGTAGAGGGAACATTGTGATAAGACACTCTGTTACCCACTTTCAGACGAGTTTTTCTGACAAGGCATTGCTTGTTGAGTGGCGGAACTCAACGCCACGATTTACCTCGACACCAGAGCGAGGAAATGAAAATATAAATGTAAATAAATATTTCATTTTACTGAGTGGGGATCGAATCCACAACCAGTCGATTTTACAGTCACACTTTGTGACTGTAAAATTATGCCCTGCACCACGACTGGTCTGGCCTCACTTACGAAAATAATTTTAATTAGATTTTTATTTTATAAATTTATTATTTAAACTTTTTCTTTTGTAAGTTCTCACTTCTTACCAAACTTCATTGCCTACATTCAAAAGACCCGATCCGGAAATAAAGAGGCTTTGTAGATGTCCTGGTAAAATAAATCGCAAGTACATTTGTGTCTTTTGAACGAGGCACATCGCGTATTCCAGTATTATGTGTATATAATTATCATCATCATCATCATCATCAGTCTCTTCTCGTCCACTGCTGCAAGTAATATAGGCCTCTCCGATAACACGCCACTGAGCTCGATTCGGTTCTCTAGTCATTGCCAGCCACATAACCCTCGTAAGTATTTGCGGTGATTTTATTAGTTAAAGTTATAAGCATTAAATTATAAAACATTATTATAACAAAATCTTAAAATTATAAGCATATATTTCACCACTCAGCACTTTGTGATAATTTTAATACAATAATAGAAACTGTTACCAAATTAAAATGGATTTACCAATATAGAATTTTATTCTTTTGTTAGTTTTTCGTTTTTGTTCGTTCCAGCATTCCTAAACTATTTAGGTGCGCTAGCATTTACTTTGTAAAGTACATCCCGTGAGTGGGCCTGAGGCACCGCAGCATGCAGGTGGAATCTTGTGATCGCAAATGCCTCGCGTGGAAGCAACATGCCAATAATAGTAACCCAATTGTTTGGAGTTGGTATCGATAAACTCTGTTTGTTACATTTAAACCGCATTGTTTACATTTCGGTAAACAAAGATATAAAAATATGAGATTTTTTTCGTTTCAGTTTTTGGCTAAAGCCTCTTCTCTTCTTTCTTCTTCTTCTAGCAAGGCGAAAGAGCTATATTAAGACCGTAGCGTTTGGCGCTACGTTCTCTCTTAGCGCCCCGCTAGGGATACAGTGTGAAGCCAAGTTAAGTTATTAATAAATTGAATGAATGAGATATAGTAGGACAACTTTTTACTTTAAAAAATCCTTTATATTTTTTTTTGCTAGACGTGACATTCGGATCCGCCACACGAAATGCTTGATGAATTCAGCAAAAAGTGGGAAACGATGTATCTAAATGGAAAAGGTCTTAACCGTCGGAGTATATAAATTATTTTAAATGAAACTATTTTAACCGGATTAATCGCGTATATTTAGTATTTTTATACATTTTTGAAAACCCGACGTTTCGAACACTTTGCAGTAGTCCGTGGTCACGGGTAGATGATGAGGTGGCATTCGTCTGTCAGTTGATATAATTATTATATCAAACTACCGCCAACGATTTCTTAATTTCCTCGTGTACTGCCCTGGATTCTTGCAAAATGAGCTAACTGTATCTTGCTCTCTGGTATGGTGGGTTTGAGACTTCAAAGATTTTATAAGTGGGTCCCAGCTGTTAGAAAGCTTCCAGCCATCCTCTCTATTGAAATTAGGATGTTTTTGTATTTTAATAGCCTCGCGGATCATTCTAGAAATATATCTGTTTTCCTTAGCGAGGATTAGGGGTTTATCAAACCTTATGTAATGGCTAGATTTATCCACAGTGTGCTCACACACAGCTGACTTTGATACATGCCCATTCTTGACATCGGAGATGTGTTCCTTCACACTAACACCGATGCTTCTCTTTGTTTGACCGATGTATGATAAGCCACAGTCAAAGTCTAGTTTGTATACACCTGCACACTGTAAAAGAATGTTACTTTACACTGGTCTCAAGAATTGGCTCACTTTCTTGTTAGGCTTGAATATAGTTTTTATGGAAGCTCTTCTTAAGATGTTGCCGATCCTGTCTGTAACCCCTTCACATATGGTAGAAGTGCTGGCTGTCTCTCGACTGTGGGTGGCTTTTGATTTATAAACTATCAAAAACTTTTTGATTTATTAACCATCTTAAATAAAACAAACACAAAATGTTAAGAAAAATTTCAAAAATGATTATTTTTGTCCCACGTAGTAGAAACGTATAGGAAACCCTAATGTTTAGTCGACCGTTCCCCATATCCTGCTGAATTTTCGAGACATTTTGTATTGAACGACGGAACTCAACACCACATACAGTCTACATAGTGTACTTAAAAAAATAAACACAATCCTATAAAATACACAAAAGCACTGTGAAACAAATATTAATTATGATCACAATATATCAAAATATTTGCCAAATAATTAATAATATACAGTTTTCATAATATATTATTTCATGATATACAAAGGTATATTTACTTTTACGTCAAGTGTTTGTACAAAATATTGCAGTATTGTACTCGACAATCAGTCATTGATTTGATTGGGCTCTATTAGTGACACAGTTTATTTGTTCGTGAAAATTCGTTATGCAAATTAAGAGAAAAATAAAAAAATCCATAGTGTCCATGGCTTTGAGAGCGCGTTTTTATTAAAAGGATTTTTTTTATATTGAAAAATGGTTTGAATTTTTGCAGCTTTTCAGCATAAATACGTGTAATTCACACGTATAGAGTGAATTTTGATTGGAAGTATAGAAGCAAGTAAGTTTAAAGAATATTAGATAAAAAAAGGTCTAAAAATGGACTCAAGTATAACTAGATTTTCTTTTCTTAGATTATCGTTCCAGTCACTTTCGCTGGGTAGGCAGAAGGAACCTAGTGTTAACACACTACGTTCCCCACTTTCCGCCGAATTTGAGTGGCGCAACTCAATGTCGCTGCTTGTCTCGACACCAGAGCGAAGAAATAGGAATATAAATTTAAATAAATATTTCATTTCTTTGAGTGGGGATTGAACCCACAACCAGTCGATTTTACAGTCACACTTTGAAAACGCGGGATGAATTATTTCTATTTATCGTCTCACCACTAGGTTCCCTTTGGTCACTCTCCTCTGCTCACTCTTATGAGGGATACAGCGTAATGTAAAAAAGAAAATTTTATATAAATTTTTGTATAATATTTATGATTATCTTGACGCAGTATGTATTGAAATCGTCTGACGTTCGAATGTAAAATTGATAATTGTGAGTTTGATCTCTCGATTAATTACTTTTAATTCTTTTATGTTTTACCGTAACAAAGCTTCAAAACAAAACTTAATTGGCTTGACATGAAAAATATTGTTTTAGACCATTACCATTGGACGAAAAATTGTGTGCAGTTATAAAAGTTGTTATTCTGATCAATTAAAGGTTGTGCCCTCCGGCGCGCGTGTTTTTATTTTACTTTAGCCTTCAAATTATTCTATTGAATACTAAAATAAAAATATTGTTTATTTTTTTGCTTCACCCTGTATCCCGCATATAGCAGGGTGGGCAGAGGGAGTCTAGTGTCAAGACACTCTGTTTCCCAGTTTCCGCTGAATTCTATGCCACGCTTTTGTTTCGACACCAGAGTAAAGAACGGTGAAGTCATACGCTCGTGTCTATGTTTTTATTTACAATTTGTATTAGAATAAAAATATATCGTTGCATGCGCCCTCTCTTATCAGAAACAGTTGAGGAGCGAAGATGCATGCAGGGATGCCTGGTGTTAAGACACTTCGCTCCCCACTTTCCGCCTAATTCTAGAAATATTGCGTGTTGAGTGATGAAACTCAGCGCCGTACTTTGCCTCCAAATACCAAATTTAAATATTTTTTCTTTTCCTCGAGTGGAAATTGAATCCACAACTCTCGCATTTGCAGTCGTACGACTGGAGAATACCTATTGAACCTCTATATTCAATAATTAAAATATGTATGTATAATAACTCACAACGCAACGTTGATTTAATATACGATCACAAAATTAATTTAAGCGTTTGACAAAATAAATGAAAAGTACTTAACTGTGTTAAAATTTTCGTTTGTAATATATATTTCTTAGTATTAATTATTTCTTAGTACAAAATAATATTCTTATAATAATTAATTTGAAATGGGTTAAACGATAACAATATTGCCTTTGGAACTCTTAAAAGTGTACACACAAGAGGTTTTGAGGATATAATTAAAATATAATTTTGTATAAATAATGTAATGTAATTTTGAAAGATGCCTAAACTACTAACTAGCCTTTGATATTTTCTGTGTCTACTTATATTTTCTGACTAATATTAGAATATACATATATAAAATGTTATAATTTTTTTAGCTTCACGCTGTAGTCCCTCTACAGCGTGAAGCTAAAAAATAATAACATTTTATTACCATATTGTTAAAACACTCCATCCGCCACTTTCCCTATTGTTAAAACACTCCATTCGCCACTTTACGTCAAATGTATACCCCAAGTGGGAATCGAACCCACAACTGTCACGCCAATAAAGTGTGTAAAGTAAAAACTTTTTACGGAGTTTACACACACACATACACGTGCACAAACTCGCACATACACACAGCACGCATATTGCATAGTGTCGTAAAGGTCAGCATAGTATTTTACTTGGTTCCTTTAAATAAGTTCACGGGAGAGGTTTAAAGAAACATTATTATATTATTATTTGACAGGTTATGGATTCTATTCCCACCCGAGGAAATATATATTTTTTTATATTTTAATTTTTTTCTCTCTGGTGTAGAGATAAACCGCGATGCTGTCCTGCTACGTACGGGATACAGCGCGAAGCAGGAAAATGCAGTTAGAAAAAGAGATCCATTTAGAAATTGCCTTTGATATAAAAAAGGAAATTAAAATCAATATATACACAACATACTGGGTTAGTAATAAGAAATATATAACATAAAAACATCATCTTACAAACACGAATTTGCCAAAAAATGTAATAAAAAGTTACTTTTTGAACACAAAAATGTATATAGGTATAAAATTTCGGAGCGAACTATCGTTACAAAAGTTTGTTTCCATCGCGTCTGAAATGTTTACATTGTTATCTCACCGGATTCGAAGTTTGACGCCCACTCTAATATGCTTAAGTGAAGGATGTGGCCCTAGACGATTGGTCCAATATAAAAATGTTATAGTATGATGTTTTACTTATGTATAAGACAGATCGTTACACTTTATGTGTTGTTTTGGAAGTTTTGAGTTTGTTTTGAGGTTTATTTTTTTTTATTTTCACGCATTATTGCGGGATAATATTTTTTGAGGCCAGTGGTGGTGCAGCGGCACAAGATGTGACTGTAAAACCGACTGGTTGTGGGTTCGATCCCCACTCGAGGAGATGAAATATTTACTTAAATTTATATTTCCATTTCTTCGCTCTTGTGTCGAGGTTAAGCGCGCAATGCCTTCAGAATTCGGCAGAAAGTGGGGAACGGAGTGTCTTAACACTAGGTTCCCTCTGCCTACCCTGCTTTGTGCGGGATACAGCGTGAGCTGATTTATTTATTTATTTTAATATTTTTTTAGGTTATGCTGTATCCCGCAATTGTAATCTACAGGTTGTGGGGAACGAAGTGTCTTAACACTTGGTTCCCTCTGCTTACCCTGATGTGTGCGGGATACAACGTGAAGCTGAAAAAAAATAAAAATGTTAAATTGAGAACAATTTGTATCTCTAATCTCTATCGTTTCATGTATATTGAATCGACTTAGAGTATCTAGGACTATGATATTTTCAAAGAGTACCTGGAACGCGTGTAATTGCATATGATCGTTATTAGTTTGTATCTTCTGGTCTAGTTCTACTTTTATTGTCAAGTCTTCACCTGAATAATATAATATCAATATGTTGAGGCCATTCGTGGCGCAGGGGCACAAGCGTGTGACTGCAAACGCGACAGGTTGTGAGTTCGATTCCCATTCGAGGAAATAAAATATTTAATATTTTAATTTCCTCCCTCTGGTAACGCTAAAAGCGCAATGTTGAAGTTCGGCTCTCAATACGTAACACATCCAGAATTCGGCGAAAAGTGAAGAACGGAAATGTGACAGGAAGTGAACTTAATAGGAACGGAGTGTCTTAATACTAGGTTCCCAGTTTCCCTCTGCTATATGCGGCGTATGCAGCTTGAAGAAAAAAAACGAGAGAAGAATGCTTAATCTCTATAATCTCATCGTATGCTTTTGTAGATATGTTGTGACGAAATTAAACAAAAATATTCTCTTGCATAACGTTACTATAATAAAGGCTGCTTATTTAAAATTAAATAACTTATTTATTCTGATGTTTTCAATCCCAATAAAATATGGTAAAGAGCTTCGGATTTTTTCAAAAGACTGTTTTCAAGTATTCAAAAGAATAAATCTATTCAACTTTTGCACCTTATAAAAGATCTTATTACAATTTAAATCATCAATCTTATAACGAGATTAAAGGTCAGAGAAATTTGTAAGAAACCAATATAATATGAATTGAGAATAATCTATGTGATGAATTCTTTTCATGATACTACTAAAAAGTTAAAATATATTTTTAAATAAAATTGAAGAGATTGCTATGTAGTAAATATTTAATTCTTAGATGTCTTGATTTTTTAATTTAATGTTTTTGTTATTAAATTAGGTGAAATACAAGCTATATTGATAAAAGGGTCATTACTGCGAAAATATGTTTAATATATGTATTTACTTATTTTGTTAAGATAAAGTATGACATTAAGATACAAATGGGCAGAAAAAAACAGAAATCCTGTTTTTCAGATTGTACTGCACATGGATAAAGGAGTAAAGAAAGGAGTAAAGAAAGAGCGCAACTAAGATTATTTAGAGTAGGTACTTATTTAGCAAGTAAAAATATATTTTTTTCCAGCTTCGTACTTTTCTTTGCATAACGAGAGATCGATAAAAGTCTATTATTAAAACAGTCTCCACTTTTTTTCCGATTTTGGATATATTATGTATGACGGTATTCAACGCAGTGCCTAGTAAGGATACGTAAATATAGTTTAAATATATAATATTTATTCCTCAGACAATTTAATTGATAATTACATTTACAGAAATGACACCAAGGGGTTTCCGTCTTGGATTTGAATAACAAAAAAACCGGTACACTGTGAGTCGGCCTCAGATACCAAGGGTTCCGAACCAATTTCAGGATTATACATATGTCAACGAGTATGAGGTTAGCCATGGCGCAGGGGCACAAAGTATGACTGTAAACGCGACTGGTTGTGAGTTCGATACTCACTCGAGGAAATGAAATATTTATTTATATTTTCATTTCTTCGCTCTGGTGTCGAGGCAAATCGCGATGTTGAGTTCCGCTACTTAACACACAATGCCTCTCGGTGGAAAGCGGGCAACGCAGTGTTTTAATACTAGGTTCCCTCTGCCTACCCTGTTGTGTGCGGGATATAGCGTGAAGCTGATTTTAACATATGTCAACGATAACAATGCAGTTATAAATTAGGATTTTTTTTTATATAAAATATTTTTATTAAATTTAAAATTTTGGATATTTTCCTTTATTAGTACTGCAAGTCCTTATTTTTTTTAAATTTCATATGTATTCGTCTATGGGAAGTGCCTTATAGGTTTTGATTACGCGGCGAATTTCAAACAAAAGCAGTAAAAACGATGCATAAGGTATCTTTTGATTACTTTGCCGTAGAAGCTTGATTTTTTCTGTACTGTAGGGGACTGTAGAACCAAATATTTGATATAAATTCGAGATCAATACATCCATGCAATCTCGCTATAAATGCTCTTGACAGACGGATAAACGAATAACGAAATTATCCTATAAGGAATCCGTTTCTTCCTTTTGAGGTACAGAACCCTAAAGAATGACGTAGTTTTTTTTTCATACCTAACCTAACCTTAAATCTGTTTATAATAAAATAACAGTTAAAAAACTGAGATTAACAAAATTGTTACTTAATAGCTCGGTTAAGGATTAGTTTAAGGTAAAGCATTTTGTTTCGAGATCTCAGTCATTTATCAAGTCGACGGTTGACGGAATACTTACATTTATCTTCGGTTCATTGGACATATTGCGGTGTTTTTGTAAGGAAGGGCTCCCGAATGCACTGAAAGTTTAACAGATATTTTTATTTTTGTTATTTTCATATATTGAAAAATCTTATTTCTTTTTATACGTTGTCAGTAATTGTTTTTAGGGAAAAAAAACATATACTATTTTAGAGGCCAGTCGTGGCCCAGAGACAAGCGTACAACTGTAAACGCTAAAGGTTTTGGGTTCGATTCCTATTCGAGAAAATGAAATAAATAATCTTCATTTCTTCGCTCTGGTGTAAATGAATTGGGCGAAAAGTGGAGAGCGTAATGTTTTACTTGTCTTATATACTAGGGTCCCTCAACCTGCCGTAATACATGCGGGAAACAGTGTAAAGCTGAAAAAAAAAATACTTTTTCTAAAGTAGGTACTTACTTTATTCATCTTAATGTATATAAAAACTTCGTTACTTGTTAAGAAATTTACTTATTTTCTTTAATTGGCTTAGTTTCAGCCGAGTCAGACCGGCGAATGCTAACAGCATGCTAATGACTACAGTCTTTGTTCTAATTCAAAACTAAAAAAACTAGTATCATCTTGTTCTTATTAGAGCAATAAAATGTTTTTAGCTTCACACAGTATACCGCATACAGCGGAGTAGGCAGAGGGGGTTCCCTCTGATTCCTTATGATAAGACACTCCGTTCCTCATTTTTCGCCAAATTTAATTTGAAATATTTCATTTTGAACCCTAATCCGTTACGTTTACAGTCAAACGCTTATGCCTCCAAAAATGGCCTCTTAAATGTTCCAATATAAAAAAATATATTTTATATATTCTGCAATATTTTGAATCACTTTTATATTTGGCACTGAATTAAATTATAAACATTAAATTTACGAAATGACCTTGCTTTACTGATCTTGGCAATTAGAAAAATCAATATGGCCGAACGTTTAAAAAAAATTGAACATAACAGGATTTGAACGCATGCATATTAGGAAACTATTTAAATGTTCTCTTTACTCACTTTAAAAGGAATAGAAATAGAAATATATTTTCTTTAATATAAGTCCCAGTTAAAATTCTTATTTTCGGTCACTGCGGTTGCTGCATTCACTTGAAAGAATGCATGAAAATTCTTCAAATATCACATTGAAACCTACATGTTTTAAATTCGATATATTTTGTGTGTTTGGACATTTATAGTCTACAAATGTCAAATATCAGTTCGATATTAAAATTATCCCAGAGAACCATCCTAATTTTTAAATGTCTATATTTTTTTTATCAGCTTCACGCTGTATCCCGCGCACAGCACGGTAGACAGAAGGAACCTAGTGTTAGGACACTCCGTTCCCCACTTTCTACCGAATTCTGGAGGCATTGCGTGTTGGGTGGCAGAACTCAACGCCGCGCTTAACCTCGACACCAGAGCGAAGGCATGGAAATATAAATTTAAACAAATATTCCATCTCCTCGAGTGGGGATCGGACCCACAATCAGTCGGTTTTACAGTCACACCTCGTGCCACTGTGCCATGACTGGCAGAGGCCAGTCATGGCACAGTGGCAAAATACTAAAAATATCATATGCCAAAATACTAAAAATATCATATATATCCATATATAGAGATATATGGATATATATGATATTTTTAGTATTTTCTTTATATTGTTTAAAAGTTTTTAAATAAAAGTTAGCTTTTATTACAGCTGTCTATTTTTATTCAAAGAAAAATATTTATATCTATTCAAATAAAAACATTACAGAATTAAATGTAATGATATAATTGAATACAAGTACCTTTTCATCGTAATATTTTTTTTTTTTGCTTTAAGTTTTATATTGAAAAGTCGCATTTTATTTGTTGAGTCTATTAAGCGTAATAATAATTTCTTAAAAAATATACAAATTATTATAAAGTGAATATATATTTTTAGCTTTATGTTGTATCTTTATATATAGGTGTATACAGCTAGCAAGAGGGAACCTAGCGTTAAGATACTCTGCTACTCATTTTCCAAATTCTGGAGGCATTGCGTGTTGAGTAACGGAACGCCGCGCTTTGTTTCCACATCAGAGCAAAGATATAAAAATATTAAATATTTAACCTCCTCGAGTGTGGTCCGAACCTACAACCACTTGTGTTTATATACATTAAAAATAAAAAATATATATATATATATTGACGTAGTCTTATAATTAAGTATCGATATTAGCACGTTTTCGAAATACATACATATTAAGATATGTATGTATTAATCGTTAAATTTTAAATCGTTTTTTAATAATAACAACAAAAATATTTTAAATTTCATTTTCTCGATATTTACAAAATGTTGCTTGGGCCATTTTTAATTAAGACGGCAGTATTACATTTATCTCATTTACATATATTTCCTTTGCAGTATCCAGTAATAAAGAGTGACTTTTAATTTTTCAAAGAACTAAATGAAGTTAGCAAATAAAACAGATTTTTATGTAAAGTTGAATTAGACCCCGAATAGTTTTTATAATTATTATTGCTCTTACGTTTTTACTTAAGAGTCTTTACAATATAAATAAAACGACTTAGGCTAAGAGAACTTATTGTCAAGACACTCTATTCTCTGTTTTCACTTGAATTCGAGACAATTATTATTATTTTAATTATCAGAAAATTTTTCAATAATTATCATAAAATTCTGTACACGTATTCTTATAAATATTAGAAAGGGCGTAGGATACTTTTTTCAAAAAATGTACTTTAAAAATATATTCTTCGGTTATAATAAAAAAAATAAGCGAGCGAAGAAGCGTGTGAGTATCTAGTACCTACTATATAAAAATACGAACGTAATTCAGCTTATTTAATAAATAAAAGCGTAGTTTAAGCGGACGCGTCGTCATTTTGTTCTTTAGATGGATTGATTGGCGTGAAGATGTAGGGGGAAAAAAAAAAAAATTCTCAAATGTAAATATAATTATTATATTTTCATAGAACGAAATGTGCAAAATTGTAAAAAAAATGAGATCACAAGGATGATTGTATTCTTAGTAAAGTTTTGGGTATTAATTGGAAAAGTGACTAGTCGTTGTATAAGCGGCTATGTTATATTATGTTGTGTACTGTATACTTAATTGTTACATATGACAAAAGACTAAAAAAAATATGCCCTTTTGTTTTTAAAATTATCCTAAATATTTATAATGAAAATGTAATGAAAAAAAGTACTAGAAACTAGACTTTATTTTACCAGACCAGTTCAATCATTATATTATAAATATAACATTATATATTGGACGTTATGGCGGGTAAAAAATTACCTTTACATGAAATTGAACCCACGACCATCATATTCTCTAAGCAACAGTATCTATCATAATATACTGTGTTCATAGAATTCCACAGTTAAAACGTTCCGAGTCACTACTCTTTGAAACAAGTATTTGTGTAGTCCATTTTCTCAACAAACGTTCTCGCCAACATTTCCCTTTCTTAATTAGTTTTGAATTACGTGATGATTGCGCTGTTAATTTGCTAATTTAAGCACAAACCAATAAACAACAGAATGGTTTTATTTTACAATATTTTATTTATTTTTAGTCTCTATAAGTTATTGTTGAGGCCGTCATGGCGCAGGTGCACAAGGGTTTGACAGTAATACGACGGTTGTGGTTCGATCTTCACTGGTGGGAATAAATTATAATTTCTTAATATTTTCATTTCTTGGCTCACCAAAAATTCAGCGGAAAATGGAGAACGAAGTATCTGGACATTAGGTTCCCTTTGTCTATATGGGATACAGAGTGAAGTTGTTATAAGTTATAAGTTGATATATTATCTATTTGCAAAAAAACTGATATATTAGAAGCACAGCTAGCGTAGTTAGGTCGTTTCGGACTGTATATTGTGATTATAACAGGTTCAAATTGTACTCAAGAGAATAATAAAATACAATTTTAACTAATCTAGCAAAAGGAAGTCAAGAGTTTGACTTTAACAACGTAGTATTTATAAAATGTATGTCACATCCCTCACATTTTACCATATGCAGAATGGTGACTGACGTCAGTCAGGTCATTTGCGTTCAACTGATACGCCTGAAACGCCATTAGTAAAGAACTGAACTGAAAAGTATGCAGATTTTATCTATAGCTTTTTCGTATAATAGTTTTGTATTCGTATAATATATTTTATCGGCCACTTTTATTTTTATTGAAAATTTTGTAATAATCTTCTTAAAGAGAAACAATATAAATAAGATATAAAAAGAGTATAATAATTTCAATATAGCATGGTAAGAATGTATGGCATAGTGGTCAGCGCGCTTGGATGATTTCCGAGAGCCCTGAGTTAAAATAAATTTTGAGTTAAATTCAAATCTTATAATATTTCTAAAAATAAATAAATAAATCAGCTAAACACTGCAGGGTAGACAGGAGAACCTAGTGTTAAGAGACTCCGTTCCCCACTTTCTGCCGAATTCTGGAGGCATTGCGTGTTGAGAGGTAGAGCTCAACGCTGCGCTTGTCATCGACACCAGAGCGAAGATATGGAAATATAAATTTAAGTAAATATTTCATCTCCTCGAGTGGGGATCGAACCCACAACCAGTTGATTGTACAGTCACACTTTGTGCTCCTGCCTACGACTGGCCTACTGTTAACTACAAAATTATCTAAATAAACATTTACATCAAATATGTAATAAACTAAAAAGCTGTAAAGCATAATTTTTAATCATCAAATTGAACATGAAAAAAAAACAAAGCAGCAAAAAACAAAACCACGAAAGATACTGTAAAAAAATAATAATATTATACCTTCTTAAAACACCACTTTGTCATCCTTAGAGTTTACTTTTACATTACTTAATGCTCATGAGACTGACACCTCATCCGTCAACATTTGTCAGTGCTTGGTCTCTTAGCGATAATTAGTGAACGAGGACAGTGTATAAAAATTATGTATTCTACAAATACTTTAAGTTTTGTTTATATAAGTAAATATTACATAATATACTTTTTTTTTCAGCTTCTCGCTGTATCCCGCATGTAGCACGGTCGGCACAGAGAGTGTAGTGTTAAGACATTCTGCTAATCACTTTTCGAGGAATTCTGGATGCTTTGTTTATTGAGTGCCGGAACTCAATCCCGCGCTGTACCTCGACACTAGAGCGAAGAAACGACAATAATATGGATTTCATTTCCTCGAGTGGGAATCGAACCCACAACCTGTCATGCTTACAATCACACGTCAGTACATAGTATACTGTTACGGTAACAAATTCACATTTGGAGAATTTCTACGGTAAAAAAATATTTTAGATGAAACATAGTGATTTCCTTTATATTACTCCCGATTTTACCAGCAGATTTGCCACATGATTAAATGGAAATAAACTTGAAAACTTATATATGGCGCTTAGAGATATTTTGATTGCCCGAAGTATTTCTTATTGGCTTCCTTAATACATGAACTATATAACACACGAATGTGTTTTTTAAATCGAACATAAGGCCGTCGTGGCGCAGGGAAACAAGCGTGCGACTGTAAATGCGACAGGTTGTGGGTTCGATTCCCATTAGAGGAAATGAATTATTAACTATTTTCATTTTCTCGATTTGGTGACAAGGAAAAACCTTTCATTAAGTTCCACTACTCAACACGCAATGACTCCAGAATTCCACGGAAAGGAGAGAACGGAAGTGTTACTGAGACTCTGCCTAACGTGCTACGTGATGGATACAGCGTGTAAAAAGAAGATAAAGTAGTACCTGAGATAAGCATGTTCAACCAAAGAAACTCCTTAGCTCTAATATTCTATAACTAATAGTATGATGTTACATACTATTAGTTATAGAATATTAGTCTTTAGACTACATTAAATTATTAAATTATAGCCAAAAATATAAATGTTTTTGACTATAATATAAATATTTCTATTTATTATGTTAGTTTATACAACATATACACTTACAGCATTTTATATAAATTAGTCTTAAACAACATACAGATTACAGTTTCCTTAATCAAAGTGTATACTCTTAAGAATTTAAAGTCCTGTTTTACCACTGTTTTACAAGTTCCTGTTGAACTCAATATAAAAGATATAAAATATAATACGACGTTGAATATTTCTAAACTTGAAACTTTTTCCATTAAAATTATATAATACTAAAACAAAGTAAAAGACAAAGAGACAGCATATTTATTAGATATAGAAAATTAAATCGGAAATTTTTATTTCGAATTACTTTTTCTTTGCTTCATTCTTTATCCATTATTTGCCTGTGGTGGCAAGGAGACTCTAGTGTCAAAACACTCCGTTCTACCCTTTATATAAAAAATTGAAACATTATGTGTTAAGTGACGGAAATCAACACTTTGACCTATACGCAAAGAGATTTAAAATAATTGATTCTCCCGAGTAAGGATCGAACTCTCGATCTTCGAATTTACAGTCCCACAGGGTCACTGTGGCCTTTATAACTTATTTAGATATGTGTATTTTTTAACTCCACGCTGTAAGCCGCACTTAGCAGAGTATACAATGGGAACCTGGGAACCTAGTAATAAGATACTTCGTTTCCAAGACATCCTTTCCCCCATATTCCGCCGAATTTTCGTATACAAGTACCAACTAAAGTAGATACTAAAGCATCTAATGCGGAAAATTTTGTATCTTTATTTTATTTCACACCCTGTATTATCGTTGGTTAAGGAGTTGGGAGCTGTCTTTGAATAATTGAGTGTCTGAGTTATGAGAATCCTAAGTAGAATTTTGTGTTGCGTTTCCTGTGTGATTTGATGTGATAGACTTAATCATTTCTTAAATTGTTCTTTTTGTACTATTATTTTTTTTTATAGCTTCACGCTGTATCCCGCACATAGCAGGGTATCCTGGAGGGCAGTGTTGAGATACTCCGTTCCCCAGTTTACGCCCAATTTTTGTGACATTGCATGTGGAGTGGCAGAACTTAATGCCGCTCTTTGTCTTGTTGCCAGATAGAAGAAATAAAAACATCGGGGGTTATTCCCTGAGCGGAAATCAAATCCACAACCGTGGCGTTTATTTTTGTTGTTATGTTGGCGTTGCACCACGACGACCTCGAGTTGCATGCATTAAAATATTATTATAGTTTTATTTAATTCATTATTATCTTAATAAAAATACTTAAATGCAATTTATTTTCGTCTTTATTTATTTTAAATACAATTGTAAAACATAACAATCACCTTCTATTAAATCGAATTTGGTAATTGTATGTGTAATATATTTAATTTGAATATAAAATAATTTGTAACTTATATCCAAGAGTCTCAGTACTCGAAGATATTATACCTAGTATTAAGACACTCCGTACCCTACCAAGACACTTCCGATCCCCACTTTCCACCAAATTCTTGAGACATTGCATGTCGAATGGCGGAACTCAACGCTGCGCTTTGCCCCGTTATTAGTAGATATTTTTTTATTTATGAAAATAATAAAAAAATAATTACCCCGAGTAGGAATCGAATACACAACAGTTGCGTTGACAGTCGCACACTTATATCCCTGCGTCACGAAGTCCTTAATATTAAATAGATTAATATAAAATTATTAATATATTAAAAAAAGGTAACAATTTTCTACACAAGAGTATACGAACCACTATAGAGCGTGTTTGCGCTTATTATACTTGTACTTGCGACTCTAACAATGACACTCGTTAAAGACAAATTTAATTACTAGCAGGATAGCAGGAAACTGCAGGAGTCTAGTGTGACTCTATATAATTAATAAAGGCTTTGACGTTACATTATTTCATTGTAAATATATGAATGAAATAATAAATGCTTTATTGTTGCAATGTATAGATATACTATATTTAAATCAGCTTCACGCTGTACCCCACATACAGAAGGGTAGGCAGGAGGAATCTAGTATTAAGACACTCCGATCTCCGCTTTCCGCCAATTTTTTAGAGGCGTTGCTAGTAGAGTGGCGAAACTCAACACTGGTATTTTGCCTTGGTGCCAGAATAAAGAAATAAAAAAAATAATAAATAATTCTCTCGCGTCGGAATCGGACTCGCAACCGTCGCGTTACAGTCACACCCTGTACTCCTGCGCTACGACGGCCTCAATATATTTAAATATATTTGAATGTTGTCATTTTTCATGAGCAGCGTTAAATTCCACCATTCAAGACGCAATGTTTCAGCATTATTAGGTGGAATGAGAATGTAGAATCTTAACACTAGGTTCCCTCTATCCTGCTACACGGGAAAAAGTGTGAAGCTGTTCTATTCTGTTTCTTTTCGCCCTTCTCTTCTTGAGACATCGCATCTTGAACGCATTGTTTACCGAAATATATAAACTATAAATAATAATTTTAAAGATCACGCTATACCCATACCAGTGTTTTATCTGTTTTGCTTATTCAAAAAAAATATTAACATACAATAATCTTTTTCATGTTGAAATATTCCGCAGTTATTAGACTCATATTCAGAATGTACCTTAAAAATAACATTTAAATAAAAAACTATTAAATTTTGATCTAGTTTTTTATATTTTATATGCACATAATAAAAAACTAGATCACATTGTAGTGAACATTATCTTTTAATAAAATTAATTAATAATAATACACACAAATACTACACTATATTCTATTTTCAAATTTAATTAAAACTAAAGTTAATATTTATATTTATTATAATTCATCCGCACG